>CM067482.1:26937561-26951013 GCA_034552555.1 Semaprochilodus insignis | reverse complement strand
CTCCCCACATCACACCACGTGCCCCTCTCTCCCAAACAAAACGGGGGTGGCTCGCTGGCAGCACTACAAAGCAAGCCCGGGCGTTTTGCTCTCCACACTTACTCATGTTCTGTGGGGGCACACACCATCTGAGCGTTTCCACACACAGCTTCTCCCTACTGTACCACACAAAGGCCTCCGCCTGTAAGACTTTATATGCGCCTCTGTCTGTTTGCAGTAAGCTCAAGGCCCTGCATTTAATCACGCCACTCCATCAACAATTTCAGAAAAAAGGCCCTTAGGCATTCCTGGATCAACATCAAGGAACAGACTGCGCAGACTTTTGTCTACTTGCTAATCCTATACTCTAATACCAGTTCTTTGTATGACGCATCACTTTTATATACCGTCACTGTCCAATGAAGAACATGTATCTCCATTTTTTGTGGATTTTTACTTTTATGCATCATTTGAACACAGCAGCTACCATTTACACTGAGTGTAAATTTCGTGATGAATGGACCAACAGAAATGGCCCAAAAATGCTGGGGAAAAAGTCTGGTTCCATTGACTTACATTATAATTAAATTAGGTTTTTGCCCTCTCCTGTAAAGCGGTCATTTCTGGAGATATGCACGTATATCAAAATTGAATATCTTTTTTATCTGATCACCTTTGATATATTGGTAGATTTCAATTATATAAATACTATATATAGTAATAAAATATGAACTATTTCTCCACCATCTCAAATGTAGCTGATTAGCCAAGACAAATTCGGTGTCTTTACTTTGCTTATTTTGTTTTCCGCTGGAGCTTCTTGGACATACTGCATATTCAAAGTGCATTTATGAAAACGACTAAAGCCATGGCTAATAGTTTTGCCTTATGTTCGTTTCATGTATTTGTTATATCTTACATACTTAAATACTTAAAACTACATGCCTAAGGATCTCCCAAGGCTACATGGAAGATAGAGGCATGTACACGGAAGATATGTCACCCACTGACATCTTTTACATGTCGGCTGTGTAAATGTTATCTCCCAAAATGGACAAAGTGTGTCAAATAGTTAAAAAGTAGTGCCAGCCATCTTAAAGTCTGATTATGTAGCCTGAATATTATGCTAGCTACATTAGCTTGATAGCTCCAGTGAACAACTTCAGACAGTGGCTGACCAACTACATTTACAGTGAAGGGGAAAAACTTATTTCTTTTCTGAAATATCGCTGGACGTTTAATAATCCATTAAAAATGGATCATCATGCTGTAGTTTGTCTAAGCCTACGTTCACACTAGCAGGCTTCAGGGCAACCAGCGACCGTTCATTTTCTATGAGAGTACATATGAGAGCGGCATATGATTTCATCAGAACGAGTCTCAGAAAGTTAAAATATACAGGTCTGAAGATTAATAAAAGATGAACTCGCTTTAGAGGTTCAGTTTTAGAGTGAAATAGCCGAGGGTAGCTAACAGCTAGGCTAAACGTATTTCCAGTGGACTGAGCAGCGTTAGCAGCAGCCAGCTCTAAACAGTGGATACAGTAATAACAGCTCTGAGGTAAATGTGAGGTGACTGGTCATGTGACTGTATTAGTATGCTACATTGTATGCTAAAATGTGTTACTGTACTGCATACTACACACAGGGGGCAGTATGCAGTATGCAGTACATACTACTGTAGTATGCAGTATGCAGTATAGTAGTGTGCCATTTCGAACACAGCCTAACTCTTCTGACCATTCGTAGACATGGGCATCTGAGGTCCCCAGCTTCTGCTGTCTGAACACTCAGCAGCCCGGAACTTAACATAGAGGAACAGCTCATAAACGCTGTTTCTTCTTTTCCCATTTTATATGATGCGTTATATGTATTTGAAGAAAAATGAAGAGTGGAAGAAAGCAGATATTGTTGGTGTTTCTAGTAAATTAGGTCACTTGATAGCTAGCTGGGTTACCTGGCATGCTAACTGGCCAATAAAGCTAGCCACAAAGGCGAGCTGTTAGGTTTCCATATAAATTTGTTTGTCAGCAATAATATGACACCCACAAGACACCCACAAGAGACAAACTAGGGGCGACGTAAACGGCTTGTCACCTGCTAGTGTGAATGTTGGGTAAGCTGCCATACCAGTGGTAAACAAAAAAGTTCCATACCCAGTCACAAACGCTATTCAGCTGCAGGTACCTTCATCCCAGCACTTTCCTCTAAGGCACTATGACACAGCACAGGCCGACTTCAAAGGTCTGCTCGAAAGGTTAATGAAAGAGTATATGCCAGCTTAAATTTGTTTCTGTGCTACAGCGCAGCACAGTTTTCACACTGGGGGCTGGTACGGTTTACAGTAAATGAAAGTGCCTGGTTCAGTTGACATGGTCACATATCCTGTTCAGGAGAGAGGGGGGGGGGGGTGATTTGCTCCCCAGGACAGGGGAATTGTTTCCCCTCACTGTGATGCTGTTTCCCCCTCTGATCCTTTCTGAAACCATCTTCTATAGTCCTGCACAGGGGCCACCAACCGCACACACTCAAACATTCCACAAAGGCCTGAATAAGATATCCTTACGAGAGAGAGAGAGAGAGAGAGAGAGAGAGAGAGAGAGAGAGAGAGAGCAGGCATCGCTGAGCTTGTAAATCGCTCTGTAAACATTCCACCGAGGAGTGGAAGAATGCAGGGCCATAAGAGAGTTATTCAAACTCAGACAGGCACGCACACCACAAAGAAATGACACGGAGCAAAACAAATACGGAAAAAGCAGCCAAACTGGATGTCAGCAGCAACATGTTCCATCCAGCAAAAAAACACAAGGGAACAAAGCATCAGAATATCTGACTTCGCTTCCAGACTCTCTCTCATTCATCTACATTATGCACTCCTTTCTTTACTCCACAGCTCAAAGCAATCACATTTTCACACATCGCCATTTCCCAACACTTGGAATATTTATATTGGCTAGCATACAGTACCAGTCACAAGTTTAGACACACTGAACTAAATGGGTGTTGTTGGTTATCTTAAAGACTCTACAGGCTTACGCTTAACAGTTCCAGCTGATGAGATGTCTGAAACAGTACATATCCTGATATACCACATATACTCTTGATGTATTACACTATTATATTTTTGCCATATCGCCACCTCTAATATATATTTTGTTGCACAATACAGCTCTAGTTACCCTTTTAATATTGTGAATATTCATGATGGACAGACCTTTAGACTCTTGTTTTATTAACCTCCATTGCAAGTTAAGAAAGCTGTTTTGTCTTCCTGTAAAGTTCCATTTTGGAGGTTTTTAAGGTGAACTGTATAATTCCATGAGTGCTGTTTTATAGTTTGATGTCTTCACTTTTATCCTAAAATAAAACATTAAGCTACAAATAAATCTTTTATGACTAGCCGTGTCTAAACTTTTGCATTACACTACAGCACATTTTTGAAAGGGCATTAAACCTATTAGGTCCCACTTTATTTGGATGTAAGATGAACAAATTAATAATTACATATCTGGAGAAACACTATTAATTCTCATCATCTTTTAGCCCAGGGTTAGGATTCGGTCAGCTTCAGGTTTTTGGTTGAGATTAAGGTTAGAGTTAGTCAAAATTAAGGTGAACCTAATTGCTTTGTACTTAATAGTATGCGAAATGCAAGATAAGTAATGTTTAACCGGCTATTCTGATACCACTTTTCATTTCCAAAACCAATATAAAAAAACACTCATTTTTAATTGAAGCACTTCACACTAGAGGAATTCAAGAAATTGTCTAAAAACTTCATCATAATTACATAATTAACATGCTGCTCAGGGTGGTCTGACGTGAAATGTCACTAACTGTTAGCTTATAGTTAAAGTAGAAAATGAAAAAGGAAATTATAAGTAGAAAAGTTATGGGACTATAACTAGGAAATTGTTATGTACACAGTGCCTGATGTCTAAGACATTGAAACGTACATGCAAAATATTACTGAAATATTCCCCCTAATATCTATCTATCTGTCTATCTATCAATCTATCTATCTATCTATCTATCTATCTATCTATCTATCTATCTATCTATATGTTTACATGTATTCATATTTATTATACTGATTTTATGTTACACTATTTTATCTTTGTCAACATTATATGTTTCTCTACAATCAGCCATTTCATATAACAGCACACTGATGGACTTTGTTTAATCAATGATTAATGATTAAACAAATCATTAAATGATGCAGATTAATAATTAAATCATGCAGAAAGTTTGAGATGCTTGAGAAATCCAAAATAAGGCTTTCAGTGCTCAAACTACTCAATCAGTCTACTATCCCACAGGAATGAAATGTCACCTCACACAGTGTCAGCGCATGCTATCTCAGGCTTGCCCTGGTAAAGGACTGGACTGAATGCATTCTGTTTTCCCCTGACAACTTCAGTCAAGTTGGGTGTTATCATAGTCTTTCCCACCAGAGGGTGGCAAAGAGGCCTCCACTAACATGTCTGCAATGCTAAGCCTAGAAAGTGACCGAAACGACTGAACCATGTCATTACCACAACATGCTCTCTGATCCCTCAAAAACATGAACATGACCTAGACCTAATGCTCAGAAAGTCCTGTGGCCTGTACACAACATCTACAACTGGTTCACCAAGCTCAGATGACCATTTGATATTTGAGGAAGAAAAAGATGAATTAGTAAGCAGGGATGGTTGGCACGGTTTTCACCCTCTGCCATACATCCCAGCCACACCATACAGTAATATGTTCCAACATCATGCCTAAAAAAACAGACACTGGTTGGCTGAACATTAAAACATAAAACAATCTATATTTATATTTCATATATTGTTTCAGTTATATTTCATGTAAAAAAACTACAAAAAAAAATGTTTAAAAAAATAATATTTTATTGAACTTGTAATGAACAGTGGTGGACGAAGTACAGCTTCTCTGCGTGAGTGAATGTTCAGATACCCTCTGTGAAAAACATCCTCTACTCATATTTCATATTTAAAAATTCTTACTTAATACATAAATTAAGCTATAAGCTTTTTTTCATCTTGAGACATCATTCGTAACCTGGTGGTTGGGACCCCCTTGAGGCTCAAGATGTGGTCCCGGGGGACCGCAGAAATGGTGCTATAAGACATATATCTTCTAAAACACAAAGTTCATACAGGCTTTGCTGAACATCTCAGGGGCTAATATCGGTTATGAATTTCTATTTCTACACATACTATTTCATTATTTGTCTGTAATTTCTTTCTTGTGTATACTGTGTATATATAAGCCCCCAAAAAAGGGTTGCTGGCTTTCAAATCATTTAGTAAAATATAGCTAACTGCCATTTCTACCAACTAAAGTTGACATATTTCCAATATTTCTAAAACATTTCTAGAGCGTATTTACCCTGGAACACAAAAAAGCACAAAAATGAATAAATAAAAGTTACCCCTGCCTTAACACATGGAAACGTTCAGACTAAATGGATGAATGTTGGTCAAGAGGACAATAAGTTAAGGTTTATTATTTCTTTGGGTTATTTTTTGAGAACTTCCATAGCCGATCCAGTTATGACTGACTGAGGTTCTAAGTGTATGGTGCTTTCCTTTGTATTTATCATTTGCCTCGAATATTTAAAGGAATACAGGATGAAGGAGCTTTTCCTTCTTACTGGCCAAACGCACAGGAAGAAGATTTTATGGCAGCAGCCTACTTGGGGATAAACTCTGAAGCTGGTAAATATCTGAGAAGTGACAGCTGTAACGCGGCCAAACGTAAGCCATTGAAGATCAGGGTGTTACTGATATTACATCCGTCTCACAAAACCACGTGACAGCTTCTTGGAGGAGGGAGGACAGAGTCCTGGCCCAAAACAAGCTGGATGAGATGCAGCTGGCAAATGAAAAGCAGAAGTCGGATGTATTCACTGCAGTCACATATACAGCAAATAGACTTCTTTGTGTGAGAGAAATACATATGGACATGTACAAATGGAAATACACTGTGTTGATCCCCAAAATACTCAAAATATTAATAATAAAACATTTTGCAATAAACAACAACTATTACTAATTCCAGGAATGCAGCTATTAAATATAAATGTTTTAACTGTTGATTTTACAGAAACATCAGATAATACACATACACATAATAATGCCTTTAGAAAGAATTCTATTTACTGAGGTGTTGCAGCAATTCAATGTTATTTTGGTATATGAAGATTTTCTATAATATAGAGTACTTTAAGTTATTATTTATCACACACTATATATAGTTTGCAAAGTAAGATTAAAATATTATGACCTACAAAATACTTGTGTGTGTATGTGTATATATATATATATATATATATATATATATATGAGCAATATTTATTAAGCTACGCATACAGAAGTTGTGTCTCTCAGTATGGCGTCGGGCCGCCATGTTTGCTAACAGAACGTGCCAGACATCTTGGCATGGACCTGTAGAGGTTCCTAATGGTGCTCCTAATGATTTTGGTGACGTTGACGTGGTGTTAAGGGCTGTCGTTGTAACAATCTGCGTGCATGTGCTGTCTGCCAATGGTGCTGGCACTAACAGGATGACTCATAAAGTAATCTTTAATGTTTTTACACTAACACATTTTTCAAATCAAACAATACATTTTTTAATGAAATACTTTACCTATATTAAAATAACCATAATAAAAACAATTATTAATATTATATATAATTAGTGATACTTACATAGCTCTTTTGAAGAACTCAAAGATGCTTACATTGGTATTAAAACACAGCAGTCAATACCGAAGAAGATAAGTTGAAGTTGTAACGAGAAGGTAGGATCAGCCTTGTGGTAAGTTATGGAGAGAATATTAGACTACCGGACTGACGAGGAGCAAATCTATCAATTATCAAAATAAATGCTTGATCACCAAAATGCTGAAAGTTAGAAGGAGAAATGGTTAGTAAGTCAGATGAGGATGATGGATAAGGTCAGATGTAGTGAATGAAGTTGTTAAGAGCTTTGTAAGTGAATGCTGCACTTTATAGGAAGCCAGTGGAGATCATGGGAAGATAGAGCAATAACGTTTTGGACCATGTAAAGATTGTGAAGGGAAGAAGAGGTAATGTCTGCAAGTAGAGATTCACAGCAGTCAAAACAACACACAATGAAAGCATGCACAAGAGCTACAGCAGCAGACTGAGAAAGGAACAATCAAATGTTGACTATATTGTTCAGGCAAAAAGTGTCAGATCAAGGATGGCCCTCAGATTTCTTACCTGAGGAGAATGTGAGACTATCACCAAATCAGAGAGTTACTGAGCTTGTTTTGTTCAGAGTTCATTTATAGCCACCCCCCACCCCCTTTACACTTACTTGGTTCATAAACTTAAAGAACATTCTAAAAGTTAAGCAGCATATACTAAATATGAGCACCATATGAAAATGAATGCCACTTCGATTGTAACTACTGCTAACTAGGTACACAAAAACATACTACAAGATCCAAGCAAAATGTAAAGCTTTTGTTTAAACAACCACTATTACAGCTGAATTGATACTCTGTATGATTAATATATCTTGATAAAATGTGATCTATTGAACTACAAATAAATGCACAATACACTATTCAGATAGAAAGATTTCTTTGGAATAACATGTTCATTAATGAAGATAGGTCTCCACGAATGGCTGACAACAACAGGCTAGGCTAATTAACTAAAAAGGTATCATTAAAACCATGTTTACTTCAGCTTCAACATCATTTTAACGTGTACATTTTAAACAAAGGTGTAATTTGGGGGGAGCGGAGGGCATAAACAAATAAAAAACATGCATCTTAAAAAACATATATTGAGGTTTATTGGGGATAAAGAAAGTCTTCTTACAAATGAAGAAGGTCATGGGGACCAAAGACAAGAAAATCACCCGGTTAAAGGAGGTCTAATGTTATACTGGTAGTATTCACACTTGCTAATGTATGCTCATATGGAATATATATATAAGGGCATACATTTTAAACACATTGCATCCATATTAAATCCATATTAACCAAAATATATTTTATAATACATTTATTTTATACCTTAAAGTTAATGCCATACCACAAAAAATTATTAACAAAATGTATTAATTTAGCCATAGCATCCTTTAAATAGAATCCATTAAATAATATTATGAACCTTTAACACAACAAAAGTAAGAGTTTAAGGTATTGATAAACTGTGAAAATGATATTTTGATTAAAATACATTTTGTGTCAGCACTGTCTTGTGTACGAAGGTTAATGCAAAGTACAATGCAAAACATATTTCATTATTCATATTTTGTTATATCTGTAAAACCACATACACCAAAAAAAGTAATTATAACAAAAACAAATAAAAGCATTTTAGCATCTACATTTTTGTCCATTTTCTTACATTACATTTCTTGAATTACATATTTGAAAAATACATTGTATATTATGTTATGTTATAACAAAAACAGCCTGAGCAGAAGTAAAAACACTACCAGCATTAGTGTAAAAAAGCTTATTATACAATTACTGTCAAAATTGAGTACAGCCAGAATCTTATACATCCACCCTCTACCCAACATGAGAACTGCAGTTTTCTGGGATTAATAAAATAGAAATGACAAAAAATCAACCTAGAAAACATAGATAAATAAATAAATATATAACCATGTATAATTACAGTCTTACAAAATTACACTCCCCGCTTTCTGCATGACTCACCTGAGCTTCACGCTCCCGAATGGTGTCCTTTATTTTGAAGTGTCTGAGGTGAATTACGGCGACCATTTTGGAAATTCCGCTGAGGTTGCTGAATTCACACTATTATCGTCATTACGGTATCGTTCACGTCGGGTTTGATGCTTTTTCTCTGTCTGTCGTCGACCTAAGTATCACTCTGGATCGTTTGAATGGACAAATAAGGTAAAGATAAATAAATAAATGCTCTCTTTGGACGCTTGCTGGCTATACAGTTACCTGCCCCGACCGGCTAGCAGTTAGCTAGCTAGCCACTTAGCTGGATTTAGCTCACAACAAGCTCCCTACCTGACAACTCAAACACAGAGCTGTCTCCCCAGTTCTCGTTAAAGTTTGTCTTCTGAACGGACAGCCTTGTCAGGGTTCTATCTTTCTAAATGACATTGGTGAGTCATAAACGCTTGTAAAAGGACCAGCTAGCACTGTTGTCTCGTTACTTAGGATAAATATGGCCCTCTGTCTGTCAGTCAGTCAGTCAGACATTCGGACTGCAGCCCCTCTAAGTTAGTTAGCTAGTCTGACATAGCTGGGTGGCTTCTCATCTGGCTCAGTGGCTAATGCGTTTTGGATGATGTATTAGAAGTGAAATACAGCTAAATGAGCAGCTTTGTGGCTATTCGACTATACTGCTTTCTTCTTCAAACTCTCTGTCTTATCTTCTACACCTGGAGTCTTCAGGGAACTCAGGGGCGCAGCTTGTTTTGCTCGGATATTATGTTGAGTTACAGGGACAGAAGTTTGCACACAGTTTTCTCAAACTTCTCGTAAAGTTACGTTTTGGCATGTTGCTTTGATTTGCACGTCAAACAAGACATTACTAACTTGCTTCCATACCCAAGTTTTAACTCTGGCACATCCAGTTAGCTTATACACTATATGCACAAAAGTATTGGGACACCTAAACATTACACCTACAGGGGCTTTTGTGATATCCAGTCTAAATGCATAGGCAGTGTATGGAGTTGTTCCCCCCTCCTCCACTTTGCACCTATAACAGCTTCCACTCCTCCTGGGAAGGCTTTCTTCAAGACTCTGGAATGTATCTGTGGGAATGTTTGTGTATTCGTCCATAAGAGCATTTGTGAGGCCAGACACTGATGTTGGCACGAGAGTTCACAGCTTGTGATCTCTGTTCTAGTATGACCCAAAGGTGTGGGGTTGAGATCAGTGCCCTGTCCGGGCCAGTTAAGTTCTTTTACACTGAATTCACCCAGCCATGCCGTCATGGACCTTGCTTTGCGCACTGGGGCACAGACATTTACATTTACGGCATTTAGCAGACGCTCTTATCCAGAGCGACTTACAACCGTGCTTAGCGTTTTGTCGGATAATGTTTCCCAGCTAGTATAAGTAAGTTAGGAGTCTAAAACTCACCCTGAGCTCAGACACTGCCCGAACAAGGGCCAGTGCTGCTACCTAGAGAGAATAATACACAGATATATATAGCATAAGTGCGCTACCTGGCAACCCAACCCAGTGCTCATACCTAGAGAGAAGACAGGTCATGGTGAGTATAAGTACAACAACAAGGCATTTCAGCATACGCATCTACTAGTGCTCACTCATTTAAGTGCTTTACAAAGAGATGGGTCTTCAACCTGCGCTTGAAGACTGCGAGAGACTCAGCTGTTCGGACAGCCAGTGGGAGTTAATTCCACCATCTGGGAGCCAGGACAGAGAAGAGTCTAGATGCTTGTCTTCCATGCGTTTTCAGGGATGGCGGGTCGAGTCGAGCTGTACTTGAAGCACGAAGGGCTCGGGGTACAGATCGACTCTTAACCATTGCCATAAGGTAGGGAGGGGCTAGTCCATTCTTGGCTTTGTAGGCGAGCGTCAGAGTATTTAAATCTGATGCGGGCAGCAACAGGAACCCAGTGAAGGGAGCACAGCAGTGGAGTCACATGGGTAAACTTGGGAAGATTGAAGACGAGTCGAGCTGCTGCATTCTGGACCAGTTGCAAGGGCCTGATGGCCCGTAGAGGAAAAACAGCCAGGAGCGAGTTGCAGTAGTCTAGCCTTGAAATGACTAGAGCCTGGACAAGCAGCTGGGTGGCCTCCTGAGAGAGCCATGCTGGGACAGAAAAGGGTAGAGTACAGAAGTGGTTTACCGTTGCCTTCTTCCAGGCAGTTGAATAGAAGTGAGTCTTTGCCGTTGTCACCTCTGTGATCATCTGCCGAAGGTATTGCCCTGTATTGCGGCTGTCTAATGTAGGTGGCAGGTTTCGTCTGGCACTTCTGCTATGACCTTTCTGCCATAGCGGCACATCTCTCTGCTTCTCAGATGCACGCAAACCTTGCCCCGACAAGGCACCATACTGTGAAAAGGTATAACAATTTGCTCCGGTTCCTAGATACATGAAGAAAAGCAGTCGGAGTGCCCATCTGCGCTTGTGTTTGGTGCTTTGAAACCAGTTCTATAACAAGTTCAAGCAGGGTTGGTATTATTATTTGGTCAATAATAATAATAATAATAATAATAATAATAATAATTTCTATGCAGATGCATTCTCCTACAAAATCACCCCAGTGATTTTGGAATGATGAATTATTTCCAAACAGAGGTGTTCAGGTCATGTGGTGAAAACGGCTGGAATTATGCATATTGCACTGCAAAATTTGAATGACGGGATTACTTCAAGTGTTGAAGTATTACTGTAATCTTGTTAAGCAGCTTTCTAATGACACTGGACCTTGGAAACCGAATGAGTGTTGGAGTGAGGTGTTTGCTGCTGTTGGAGGTTCAACCAGTGCAGCTGCATCATTAACAGGACATCCATTCTCCACAATACATTATCACTACTCCACTATGCATATTCTCACGGTTTTGCATTACAATATGAAGATACCCCTATGCAGTTGTAACATTCAGCCCGTTCATATGGTCATAACTGTATGTGATGAATTGACTGACTGAATTGAAATATGTGTTTGTCTATATACACATAGTGTAGCCTATGCTGTTGTACATGTGGTTGTTGTAGCAACTGTCCAGTGAACTGAGTCTGCAGATGCTCTGCTCTTGATTATCATGCCCTTCAGTAGCTCTCTTGAAAGGTGCATGAAAGATGCAAGCCATAAAACAGCCTAAATATTATATACATTATATATAATATACATCAGTGTGCGCTTTTACTTAATAAATATTGACGGCTAAACACTATAGTGATCCACCAAAACATGCTGACAAGCGTACAGTAAAATCTGGATAGTAGGCCTGGGATGCTCATAACATACAGTACAAACTGTAATTCATTAGAAGGCTGATTTGCATGGTTTATCCTTTTTGCAAATGGCAGCATCATTAGGGGAGCACTAATGATCTCGGAATTGTCAGCACTGGCAGATAATTGCTTATAACGAAATTGTTGGCAGATGATTCGGTTTGGCCAGTATATGAAACTGATATTTTATCCTGTGTTTATTGTACTCTGGAGGAGCTGGTGATCCTGGGCTACTGCTAAAATGTCTGGGTTTTATTTATTTCTCATTTGTATTTGTAGGAAAATAAATATTTCTTATACATCACATATCATCAGCACTCAATTACCATAGTGATCCATCCCTAAATCCCATTATAATGAGTAGTGAATGACGTATTGAGCAGCCCTAGTTAAAGTGTCGTTGAGGGAGACGTATTCTGTGACTGCACGCTGCGATAGGGTCCAGGACTACAGAACTATGAAAGCGAATAAACAAGCCATTGGAATCTCTCTCACTGAAATCCTGTCTGCCAGTCCTCAGCCCTTGATTCTCTTTTCTCAAACACTTCTTGCACCCTCAGGGGTACCAGCGTGCGTTCGGACACCGCCGCCATGGACATCACCAGCCGCTGCACTCTGGGTGACCCCAACAAGCTGCCGGAGGGCGTGCCACAGCCGGCCCGCATGCCCTATGTCTCAGACAAGCACCCACGCCAGACGCTGGAGGTCATCAACCTGCTGCGGAAGCACCGCGAGCTCTGCGATGTGGTGCTGGTGGTGGGGGCCAAGAAGATCTATGCTCACCGCGTCATCTTGTCTGCCTGCAGCCCCTACTTCAGGGCCATGTTTACTGGAGAGCTGGCCGAGAGCCGCCAGACTGAGGTAGTCATCCGTGACATTGACGAGCGCGCCATGGAGCTGCTCATCGACTTTGCCTACACCTCACAGGTCAGTTAAGCCCCGCATGCAGTTTTAGATTGTAAGGGTTACAGAAATAATGATGTTTATTACACCAGCGAGACATAATCTGTTAAATAACCTAGAAGAAGAATCAGCGTTACATATCACAACCAATGTTGGTAAATGTAAACACAGTTCTCCCCTTATCTGACCAGCCCAAACTGTTGAGTATCTGTAGTTTGCTCCTGTAGTTTTGCACCGGGGCTGCAAGGCTTATGTATCTAGCAAAAATGGAAGCTTGCACACTTAGCATTGTGCAGAGATCTTAATTACCGCACACTAACTCCAAATTGCATTGCGTTGTTAAGTAATAAACAAATAAAAGTGCTTATATGGCTTCTGGCACTGTAAGACATGTTGTCATCTATTAAAGGGCCCATATACTACGTTTTTCCTAAGGTCCACTTAGAACATATGCTTGAGTTTATGTACCAAAAATACACGGGTGGAACGATGTCTCAGAAAAAGTCTGGAGGAGCTTTTGAAGAAGAGAATCCGAACAAATTAAAGCTAATTCTGCTCGTCATGTAGTCAGACATCAACACTGCTTCAAACCAGTGAG
>CM067482.1:26909453-26937177 GCA_034552555.1 Semaprochilodus insignis | reverse complement strand
CTTTTAGTTCAAAAATATGTTCCTGTGACTCTGCTGACTTTCTAAATGAGGAGGACATCAGATCTGAAACGTATTCAAATTGATTTACTGATTACTAGATAATGTATATGGAGAAAAAACATGAACGAATAGTCGAATCGTCGGCCAGGACGGGCGAATCCGATTAGACCGACAAAATTCTGAGTCGGGTACAGCCCTATATGTAAGTGGAACCAGTGCTCTATGAGGGCTAATCAATGTGTTTGTGGTGCGCAGGTGACCGTGGAGGAGGGTAACGTACAGACCTTGCTGCCCGCTGCCTGCCTGCTGCAGCTGGCCGAGATTCAGGAGGCCTGCTGCGAGTTCCTCAAGCGGCAGCTCGACCCATCCAACTGCCTGGGTATCCGGGCCTTTGCTGACACACACTCCTGCCGGGAGCTGCTGCGCATCGCAGACAAATTCACTCAACATAACTTTCAGGAGGTAAGCAAATTGCTGCCAGCTCAGGTGATGTGATTTTCTGTAATGAAACATGTAGTTAATCGGTGTTCTCACTGTAGTTATGCCAGGTACTGGCATCATTTCACAGTAACAGTATAATATTTTTCATGTTGTTTGTTTTGGACGAGGGACGATATGCGTATATATATATATATATATATATGTATGTGGTTTTTTTTTTTGTGCCAATTTGTGACAATTCACTGTCTGTAGGGGGAAAACTCTGAATCGTACCAGAAATAAATGAATCATGGTGAAATACTGTATGATGGAGTGAGTCTTGCTAATAGTCTGTGTTACCCTGTTGTGTCTCTTCAGTATTGTTCCCATAGTCTCTCACGCCCTCATATTCACACAGTCATTTTATTTGCGGTATCTTTTGTTGGCATGCCTTTTTAGCGTTCCTGGTGCTGATAAAGAACTGTTTTCTGTTAAACATTACTAAATGTTAGATAATGCACTCAGTGGTGTTGCTGTTATATTACAGTTATCAATGAGGAAATGGGAAAACAACAAACCTTACTGTGGTTTGTTTTGTGGTTACCTCAGGCTAGTAAGCGTTAGTCAGTCTCAGAGTGAGTAAGAGTAAGTGGTGTGTGGTATCCCTCGTGCTAAAAATAGCCATGCACCCTGGTAATAAACTATATTATGTGTCTCCCTTTTTCCATCAGCTTCATGTTTCATGGATGACAGGGCAGCCCTGTGTTATTTCGAACTCCAAGGAAAGACTGTGAATCCTTTCCATGGACTCAGATTGTCTTTCCAAGTTGTGCTATTTCTTCCAGTTTATAGGAGAACTTGAGGTAAATGTACTGTAAAAGTTGCTTTGCAACAATAATTAAAAATAATTGCTAACATTTTGGTTTATCTTAGGAGTGGACGGTATATTGGCATTTTAGGTATATCTATATATTTAAAAATTAGATGTAGGATAATGCAACGCTGTTTATATTGATGTTGTTTGATGAGTTAAAATACATGACCTGTTTATTTTGTAATGTCATGCCATGGCATTTCTCCTCTATGACATTATGACTGCATACCCTGCAGTTCATTGGAGCATTGCTGTTGCTTAATTTGTTTCGCTTTAGCTGACGTTCTACCTGTGCTACTTTTATCCTCCTAAGAAACAGCCACATGTTTACGTTCATCTCCTCTTTATTTACCACCATCACTGTAATATGTTGTCTGGCAGCTTTTTATTAACATTAACCATGAAGGTTATGAAGAGGGGATGGTTGAGTGGTGATGGAGTGTGTGGTTTAACTAAGATGGCGGACTACAGCATCCCCAAGAATATAGTCCTTGTTGCAACAATGGAACGAGAAGGCTGTTTCCTGTGTATTATGGAAGGTGTTTGTAGAAGGCCAGCATCTGCAGATTTAAGATTACAAGTTTGAACGGAGAGACATAATCAGGAGTGATATGAGCTCTATTTTTAGGGGTTTTTTTTGTTTTTATTTTTATATGCTTTTTATCTTCAGCACGGTCTGATTGCATAAAAGTGCTTGTGGCATGTCGTACGTGGCTTTGACTCCCATCTGAACATTTAGTCCAAGAAACATCCTGGACAGTCTGCCAGTCCATAAGCAAGGCAGACACACAAACACACACTCTCTCTCTCACTTGTAGGGGTCATTTAGGATCTCAAATATGCCTGACTGCATGTATTTGGACTGTGCGAGGAAACCTGCACATACACAGGACGAACGTGCAAACTCCACACAGAATCGAACCCGGGTGCTGTGACCTTACCCACTGCACCACCGTTCTGCTCTTTAAATTACAGGGATATGATTTTTGCCCTGGCCCTAGTTTTTATCTAGTGTTTTTTTAAACAGCTGACAACATCTTTTATAGCAAGCCTGCCTGGACTCCTAATGACCAAGATGTTTACACTAGTTCTTTTGTAGTCCTGTTTACATGCACGATAGTACAGTTTGACTCTACAATATTGAACAATTCCTTCATAAAGTATGTACGTTTATTTGTGTATGAGGTTCTTGCCACCTAAATAATGTATTATTTAATGATGTCTGATAAGAACACGCTTGTAACTCGTTTACATGTCATGACAAATATTGCAGAGAGCACTGCAAAACGTCACAAACCACAAAAACAGAAGAGCAGTGTGATGGTATGTCTCCACTGCACAGGAATTCGTCATTTGAAATTTTGCCCCATTCGTAACGAGGAGGTATGAACAAATGGGGAGACTAGCGAGCACTGTTAACATTACTTAAGGCACAGCAAGAACAGGTGAGCACACAGCAACCGAGCAGCACTGACCGATCAGGCTTTACATTGTCTGTGCACAACGAGGATGTGCCTACATACACTCCTGGGCAAACAAAAGTGGGGTGAGCCCAAAGTACAGTACTTTTTACTGACTGTTTTGGGGCTTGTCAGAGTCTAGATTTAAACCTTATAGAGGATATTTAGTCTCGCACTAAACACAAAATAACTTGGCAAACTGTCTGAAACAGTCAATACTAAGTGGAACAATACTGACTCTGCAGGTTTACCCAAAAAATGTTTAAAAGAATGAAAGTGAAGAGCTTTCCCATAAGCCAGTGTATCTGTTTTTATGATCTGTTGTTAATACGTTCAAGGCACTTGCAAAAGACAGCCAAGGGAGAATCCTGCACTGTATGCAGTGGACTTTAAATGTAAGCATTTACATGTACAGCTGTTTAATAGTTTGGCTAATAGCAGCCTGGGCCAGTTGTTACACGCAGACTAAGCTTTGGTCAGGCAAGACCTTACTGGGATCATGACATGCAAACTGCATTGTTGACATTAGTTTAATACTGAATCATTGTTATCGTGAAGAACCATAACTTCAAACAGGAATACACCCTCCTCTTGGCCACACCCGTTCACACAAGTACAACAATCACAAGTCAGATTGTACAGTTTATCAAAGATCTGGCGGATTACAGATTGTGTTGATGTAGGGCTGAACATTTACTTTGTACACTAACATTGCTGTGTTTATCAGCTATAGAACATGAACTTCAGTGGAGCCACTTTATACCTTAGCTGTAGTTAATAGTTAAACTTTTGCGTCTCACCTGAGACAACAGAACAATTAAACACCTGGCTTGGGCCTCTGTGGCTATAGCCCTGAAGCAGCACATGTTTCACCCTGGTTCTGGTTTGATTCAGGGGTGCATTGACTCACTCCTTATTCCGAACATATTCCGAAAAGCTTTCAGCGTTTAAGCCAGCATGTTTGAAAAAATGAATGTGCTGGTCTTCTTGGTGGGGAAAGAAGGGCTTGGAGCTCAATCTACCCAAAACAATCTGACTTAAATTGCAAGTGCAACATTGGTCAGAAAAATCTGAAGCAATCCTACTGAATGATGCTGTCACCAAGGACTGACCACCAAATCCTTTCATTCCAAGTCAGATTTAAATTAAAGTCCCTCTCTGTTTACTTCATCTCAGGTGATGGAGAGTGAGGAGTTCATGCTTCTCCCAGCTAATCAGCTGATCGACATCATCTCAAGTGACGAGCTGAATGTACGCAGCGAGGAGCAGGTGTTTAACGCCGTCATGGCCTGGGTCAAGTACAGCATCCAAGAGCGCCGGCCACAGCTTCCACAGGTCACAACGACTGTTACACTCTTGTTTGTGTTGTTTATGGAGTTGTTTTAATGTTCTGCCCAATATAGATATGTGTATATATGACTAGACTACCAGCATCCTTTTGCTCTGCTTAATAAAAGAAACACTGCACAGCACTTATTGCGTGGGATTCGAACAGCAGCTGTATTAGTGTAATCTGAAACTGTGAACTTTCCCACCGAGTTTTCTCTAGTATTCTCCAGGTGGGCCAAGGTTCTGTAGACATGATCGTCTTCCCTTTTCTTCAGACGAGTTTAATTAGATAGTGTTGTGGCTCTCCAGGACTGGAATCTGATAGGTACCATATATTTGATTAAATTTATAGTATACTTGCTTGCAATTATCACCAAACAAACTGCAAGCCTAAATCATCCCACACTTGCCTTACACCTTGTTGAGCGGTGCAGTAATCTGAAATAGACGTTCTGATATGGTGTCTAATACTGACATTGTGTTATCTATAAAACTGGACAGAAGGTATATCTCATTGCTTAAAACATTTTTAGATATTTCAGTATGTCATAAGCACGATTAGGGCAGGATTAGTTTTGTACGGGAGGCCGGGGTAATGCCAGTTTCCAGCAGGATGTCTGTAATGTTTATGACCGATCCACACGGTATAAATAACAGAGATGGGAGTGGCTGCTGATTTATGTACTGCTTTTACTCACGAAAAGAGTCGCCGTTATTCCGTTTACCCTAACCATCTATTTTGCAGTCTTAAGTAAAGGCAGTATGTCATTAGCGTTGTCATTACCTTGGGAATTCACAGGCGACAGTCAGCATCACCACGTAAAATCAGACCGTTTTTACATGTTTTGATGTTTTGAGTTTGAGGACACTTGAGGACCGTACATACATGAATTTAGGCACAGAGAACACAGGTAGAGTCTTCAAGGGCCCCTATACTTTCTTCTAAATGATATGAGAGCATTTCAACAGATATGCTGATTTGCCCAGGGTTAATTTAACTTGTGGCTGTTTCCACTGCTTACTTCATAGTATGTAAAAGGCGCCAGAGTCTTTACTGATGCATGAGTGGCAGACTGTAATGCTGACTGAAATGGAGCATTCAGAAGGGAATCACACATTGCATTACCACCTACTCATGAAAAGTTATTCCTGTCCAAATATGGCTATCCAGTGACAAGGACAGCATTAACAGTTTAGTTATATTACCCAAAACTAAAGAAACAAACAACAGTTTTGTGGCTGATTTTGGTCTTTAATTTTTCTTTTTTTAACCTCACTACACATACAGGTTCTCCAGCATGTCCGTCTTCCTCTCCTAAGCCCTAAGTTCCTGGTGGGAACGGTGGGTTCGGATCCACTAATCAAGAGTGATGAAGAATGTAGGTGCGTACATATTTAGCTGGCTGGTATTCATTATTGAAAAATGTGAAGTGCAGATGTGCAAAGATAATTAATCAATCTATGGTGGATGTCGGAAAGGTCTTGGTTAGTTAGTCTCAGCTGGTGGTAAAAAGGTTATCTGTTTTCCCCTTGTAGAATGTAGTGAGGATCATCCACTGCCGGTTTAGGTTGTCAGTGATGTGTACACTCTAGAGCTCATTTGAGTGCACATATTTGAGGAGTTCACCTGGACTGCAGGTTAAGCTACACTGCAGGTGACCATAAGTGGCAATTAAGAAATAAGGTGGTCTTGTTTATTTGTAGGGACCTGGTGGATGAGGCCAAGAACTATCTACTCCTTCCTCAAGAGCGCCCCCTCATGCAAGGGCCTCGCACCCGACCGCGCAAGCCTATCCGATGTGGAGAAGTGCTGTTCGCTGGTAGGCTGAATTATAATTAATAAGCACAAACGACACGGCCTTGTTTTGCATTGAATCTGTTGGAGCTTAAAGTGCTCACCTTTTTGGCAGTGCATTTAGGGCAGTGTGTGATCTGCGTTTGTATGTTTGTGTGTATCTTTCAGTAGGAGGATGGTGCAGCGGAGATGCCATTTCGAGCGTGGAGCGATACGACCCTCAGACCAACGAGTGGAGAATGGTGGCCTCCATGAGCAAGCGGCGCTGCGGAGTGGGCGTCAGCGTCCTGGACGATCTGCTTTATGCTGTTGGTGGACACGATGGCTCGTCCTACCTGAACAGTGTGGAGAGGTGAGAACTGAACGTATTTACACCCCGGATGTATTTGCACTCCAAATAAATGTGTTACCTGAATACACAAATGGAGAAACACACAGTTTTGAAACAAGTTTATTATTTAGGGGGCTAAACAACATCAATGAATGTGTCATAATGATAGAAATCCTAATGAGCTGAGTTGGTTTGGTCCCAGTCAGCGTATGACAGTTTAATATGGCCCGTAATATTGTTCTTGACTGCACTGTTAATAAGCTACCTTAATGCTGCCCTCTGCTGGTTCCTTTCAGGTATGACCCTAAGACTAACCAGTGGAGCAGTGATGTAGCGCCCACTAGTACATGCAGGACCAGTGTGGGTGTAGCTGTGTTAGGTGGTTATCTGTATGCAGTTGGTGGGCAGGATGGAGTCTCGTGTCTCAACATAGTAGAAAGGTTGGTAGAGCAACGTGATCAGAAATAAATGGGTTCAAGTATACATATATGGCATGTACACCTGCATTTCAAATGTACCGTAGTTTAGGATGGTGTTTTGTAACTCAGAATTCTGCTGGTTCAGCATGTTTATCACAGATGTATAGCGTAGGTGTTTCGCTCTCCTGCACAGATATGACCCTAAGGAGAATAAGTGGACCCGGGTGGCGTCCATGAGCACCCGTCGTTTAGGGGTGGCAGTAGCAGTTTTGGGAGGATTCCTCTATGCAGTGGGAGGCTCAGATGGCACGTCCCCCTTAAATACAGGTACAGCTCATTTACAGCACAGCAAAACACCCATTAGAGTGGCTTCATTTGCATTCAGTTCCTCATGACATGGTCATGATTACATTTCGAACAGTATAGTGTTTGTTAATGAAACTGACCTTTGCTGTACTGATATGGCAGAAGACTGCTGTATGCAAATGAGCACTCAACCCAATAGCAGTTTTTATTATGGGCTGTGACCATCCTGACAAATCAGTCTGTAGGTGTTTTGAGTAATCAAGATGGTCATGTAACTAATAATATAGACTGTATTTAACGTTTGTGTGTAAATGGATCTGTAAGTAGTTTGCAATATACTGTAGAACAAAAATTGGCTAAATAGTGTAAACAACAAAACAAAGTATGGTGAAAAAAAAAAAAAATAAATAAATAAAATAATAGAAGCATTAATAAAAAATCAATAGGAATAAATATACTGTCTTAAGTAGCAGTAACACACTTCAGCACATTTTGATGCACAATTACTGTTTATTTGCTGAGTTAAACATATTAAAAAAATATATATAGTGTGCGCTCTAACATTTTTAACATGTACTGTTTTTTCCAATATGGTAAATTCAGCAAATCAGCAGTAATTGTGCATTAAAATGTTAATATAAACTTTTACTTATTTAAATATTAATTACTTCTCTGCAAAAGAATTGTTAACCTTTTTTCACTTAAACCTAACAAAAAGTGCAACTGGACCTTATAGACCGCCGTACTATATGTGATATACAATACGTGGAAATTAAATTAGTAATGTTCACTTCTATATTGAGAAAAAGTAACATTTGTTTTTACCCTTATTCTTGGTGCCTGCAGTGGAGAGGTATAACCCTCAGGAGAACCGCTGGCACACGGTAGCACCCATGGGCACACGGCGGAAACACCTGGGCTGCGCCGTTTATCAAGACATGATTTACTCGGTGGGCGGCCGGGACGACACCACGGAACTGAGCAGCGCCGAGAGATACAACCCCAGAACCAATCAGTGGTCTCCTGTGGTCGCCATGACGTCCAGACGGAGCGGTGTAAGCTTTTGGTTCTTTGCAGTTTGGTCTAAACTTACCTAAAAGCTCAACAGCTCAGCACGTTCACTTGATGAAATGCTCTCGTGTTTTTGTGACTTGCATGTTGTAGGTTGGTTTAGCTGTTGTGAACGGCCAGTTGATGGCAGTAGGGGGATTTGATGGCACTACCTACTTAAAAACAATAGAAGTCTACGACCCTGACGCTAACACGTGGAGGTAATTAGAGGGACGTTTAACATTTGAATGTATCCTCAGCTGAAAACGGTTAACTAATCAGTGTTTCTTTCTTTTTCCAGGCTCTACGGTGGAATGAACTATAGGAGATTAGGAGGTGGGGTTGGGGTGATCAAAATGACTCACTGTGAATCACATATATGGTAGTACACTCAGCCATCGCCCACCCCCCCCGCCAGCCCCCAATAGATGCCTCACCATAGCTTGTGCCTCTCATTGACACATTGTGATTCATGAATGAGAAAAGACTACATACATAAGACTATTACATCTCAAGCCATTGAGATCGCTAAGCCAAGGATATCCATCTGCCACTCTTGTGTGGAGCTGACCTGTGAAGACCTTGACCTGTAGGGCTACAGTTCATCGTTCTTACCATAGTACCTGCCCACAGCCAAAGGCCAGTGTCTATTCGAGAGATACAACGGAGAAGCTCTGTCCCTCACTGCAGTGTCACTCCTGTTACCAACACAAGCAACGGTTGCATTTAAGGATACGCTTCTCTGGAAGGATCTGTACTGCCAGTTGTTCGACTTTTGCATCGCATTAGAAAGTCCTAACGGTTACCTGAAGTTGCGAGAGTTGGCATCACAGCCACCTGTCTATATGAATAATAGTTTGTCTAAATGGTGTTTTAATCTTAAGAATTGGATGCACTGTGATTTTTTTTTTTTGTTTGTTTTCTAAAAGATTGTTCCACCTGCCATAATGTGGCCCAACTGATCCAATGATGCATGGTTTTTTTTTGTACAGTGGTGCTCATCAAATTAGCAGTATATGGAACAGACAAGCCTGTCTTTAGGCACCGCAAAACTAATGAAGGCCTGTGCATCAGTAAGCTATTTTTCTGAAGTGGTTCCAGCATTTCAACACTAGCACTAGTTTACTTTTATTCCACAAGATGCATCACTGATTCAGTCTGTGCACTTTAACCCATACGTTTTTTTTCTTTTTTTTAAGGAAGGAAGGACGGTCACGGTTCTGTTTTAAACACAGACATGTCAACTTTTTTAAAAAAATGTTGTTATGCATTTAGATTGCAAGTTTCCTAAGCTGTGGACCGTATGCAGTTTTTTTTTTTTTTTTGGAGACATTAAGAACAAACAGTTTTCAGCGTTGGCCTGCACACTTTGCATCTAAATGTTCAGATTAACTTAATAAAAGGGATGCAATGCATTCTGGCCTGTTAAACTCTATCCATATCCAGCTTGTGGAAAAGGATGAAGGGGATGGGACTATGCTGTTTTTATTGTGGAAGTAGTTTGGATCTACAGAATATACAGACCTAATTCCAAACAAGTTGGGACAGTATGTGGGGGAGGGGGAGAAACAGAAAGGAGGGACTTACAAATCTATTTTGACTGTCACATGAATTAAAACGGTACAAAGATGAGATCTTTTACCTCGACTGATGTCTGCAGCAAGTTCCAAAAGATTTGGCACAGGGGCTGGTCAAAACAGAAATGTTCAAAGGCATCTTAAACATGTAATTTAATAATGCTTGAATGTTAAAGCAGCATTCAGGAAAGGGCTGTTTCTTTCTGAGTGAGGAAACGCAGCTGCCTTTATCTGAAATAGACTGATGCTCTGTAAAAATGTGTATTGTGATCTGATGAATTAACCTTTCAGGTTTATAATGGAGATTTTGTTTTCTGGGCCAAAGAAGAACAAAAAAAAAACCCATCCAGATTGTTACCAGCTTGAATTTAAAATTCCATAGTTTGCCCTGTTATTAGTGGGTAACTTGCACATCTGAGTGCAGCATTAACGCCGAACACAGTTTGGAGAAATCCATGCTGCCTTTTAGGTGCCGTCTTGTTCAGGGATGTCCATGCTTATTTCAACAGCAATGCCAGGCTGCACTCTGCGTGTGTTACAGCAGCATGTCTGTGTAATCATGAACGGCTGGTGCTAGCCTGGTCTGCCTAGAGTCTCGACCCGTCTCCCTTGTAAAACATGTTCTATGACACACACACGAAATTCAACAACAAAGGGTTCTGCCCAGTTGCACAGCTGAAGACAGTTGTTGTCTAAACAGTTAAATGCTGTTAAAAACAAAAGTGATGTGACGCAGTCCTAAAGGTCGGGACCTGTTGTGTACAGGGTTCAGGTGTAAAACTAAATACTGTGTTTTACACCATTTTCAATTTAATACATGTCAAACAGGTTTTACTAGTCACTACTTTTCCACATACTGTCACAACTTGTTTGGAAATCTTAAACGTTACTGATAATGAATGCTATCTTGAGTCTTGATGAGACGTCTTGGTTTTACCCTTGTTTTTAAAGGATTTTAGCAATGTCCATGTGCAATTTGTTTATTTCAATCAGTGGATTGCAAAAAAAAACCAAAAACAAACAAACAAACAAAAAAAAAAACAGAAAGGAGACACTACTCAGCATGTCACAGAACAGTGTTGTCTTAAAAGCAATGTTATATCAAGCATTCACAATGACGGATATATAAATATAAAAAAGTGACTTCTCCTGTACAATAAGGCAACAGGCCATTTGCCAACACAGAAGTATTATGTACTATAAAAAGAGTACACGTTAACTAAAAATGTAATATGTTAATATGCAGACGTGTAGTAAGAGGATTAAACTGCAAGCGTGAATACATTCCTGGGCTTTCTAAAGTAATCATAAACACATAATCTACATGCATGTAAGACTACAGCTGCTGGTCTTGATTTTGAGTGTAGAACACAAGTATGTCAAAACGTTTCATGACCCCAAAAACAGAATCCCAAGAGGTTCACCCAAAGGTTTGGCTTCTGTGCATTAAGGCTAGACGTACTTTAAAAACTTAAAAAAATAAAAAATTAAATAAAAACTGCGTCTGAGAAAAATAAATACAAAACGTAGGATTTGCAGTGTAAAATATATACAACATTTTATGCACTATTTATTATTATGGAAACCAAAAGACTATTTACAGATATAAAACACAGAACCCAACTTAGAGAGGTGTTTTCATGAGGGCACATTCCGTCAGCAGAGCCAGTAGAGTGGTCATGTAGTCACTGCTGCCAAACTGAAACAGAGGAAAGCCACCAAAGTTAGTGCTACTGGGGTCGCTCATTAGGACTAATCTCAGACATACAGCCACACACATCAGGACCGTATAAACCACTTCATCACATGCATTCTCATCTGCTTATTAAACATAATGAACCAATTTTTGATTACATTTGGTTACATTTTATTGAATTTCTAAGTGAAAACAAGGACACATCCTCTACGGAGAACTCGCACTTATGATGCAATTTAATAAAATGTGTCCTGCCTGCAAGTTACGTCTCATTTTTGAGTATTTTTGCAATACTAAACTCAGTCTGCAGTTTTATCAGAATGTGTTACAGTAGGCATCAAATTTGGATTGAGTGTATATATATATATATATATATATTTATATTTTATTACAACTATTAAAAATTGTTTGTAAATAAATACAGGTAGAGAAACGGCAGGTCAAATTTTCCTCTGCCACCTTAAATGCTGCAGCGATTACAACACCTCAGAATGTAACAGCTGGGCCATGTAAGGTGGGACGGAAAAATCTGAGCAAGAACCTGGCGAAACGGAAGCCGACTACAGCCTCATATTAAAACTACAAGTGGGACAGTTGGACAGTCTTACTGTGCTCTTCAAAAGAATGTTAGCAGAATTTAAATAATTAGCATGCCTTGCTAATCTAAATCAGCTTCCTGGGTAAATAGTGATAAAGCCGGGAACCTTGACATACCGAAACCTTGAGTATCCACCGATACCAATCCAATGCTGTCTTTGTCCCTCTCTTAGGCATCTAAACTGATCATAAATTAGTCTGGATGGACTTTGCTTAACCAAGCCCTCTAAACAGGATCATGCTTAAACTGGGACAAATATTCTAACCCCCTAAAAGGAGGAAATACAGAGCCCACAACATGGCTCAGTCCTGGAATACAGCTATTTCACACACCGAACGGCCTGGAGTTTTTCCGACCGCTCATGGAGCTTACCCCCTGAGGGAAATCAAACCTGCGATCTTGTCGATAAGGGGGAGGCCACGTGAACGGCCAAGCAGAATAACAGCGCAAAACGGAGTAGTTCTCCAAGTAACTCAAAATAACGGTCTAAACTCAAAAGAGCTTGAGATATTCCTCATAACTGATGACCTCCAAGATGACCAAGGTGCAATGCAGTGCTAGCAAAAAGCCAGGATGTTACATAATCATATCGGATTATCTTTTTTTTCCCCTTCCGATATCCGATCCAGTGATTTTGGCCAGTATTGGACTAATACCGACATCAAGTATCTGATCAGCGCACCCTTGGGGTGAACACCTTTAATGTTAATTTTATTTGTGGGGTTTTCAATATAAAACTTATGAAATGACTGAGCATCAATACCTTTTCACCATTTTCAGTTATACCATTTTGGTCACCATGATCGTGGTTTTAAATGTTCATACTATTTCTTTACAACATTCATTTTTTTGGCCTTGTTGGCATTGATGGATGACTGAAACGTGAACATAAATCTCATCGTTGTCTTTCTGTAAATGTGGTCTCTGCTTAAAGCTGCCAAATCTATATGAAGTGCATTTTTTTCAGAGAACAAAACCCATCTACTTAAAGCAAGCCATGTAAAATGTATAAAACATTCTTTAGACATATATTATTACAGTGATGGAAAGGATTATGATATGGAATGATATCTGCATATGCCAGTAGGAGTGGGGGCAACAATATTTAGCATCATGTTAGTTTAACTCAAATTATGCTTTTCTGAGTACTCATCATGGTTATGGTGAGTACTTGTTTAATGAAGACCATAATTACTACTGTAAATTGGATCTACTGCAACGTTATGTGTGTCACATTGATTACTGTACTCATAATTTTGATCTTTTTAAATATAGCACTAGATGGTTTACCAAGCAAAGTGCATCACAGGATCATGATAAGATTTTTCTCTTATTGCCCTGCCACCCAGTTCTCACACTTGCCACCTTATCTTAGCTAACTGTGATATTAGAAAGGAGTAAGTATGAGTGTTTTAAGGGGTTGAGTCCCAAAAATTAAGTATCTGGACTAAAAATGGCAAATGGTATAATTTAGTCAAGAAGTAGAAAGTGCCATAGTTCCATAGTTTTTACCCACAATGACTTGGCTTAGCCACTTACCCCATGTGTTATGGCTGCTTATAATAGCAAAACGGCTGCAAATTACCTTTATTCTGCCATCATGACGAGCTGAACCAAGGGCAGTAGAGACCTGCGTGAGGGTCCCGGCAGAAAGGTAGATTTTAAAATGTCTGAAGAGATGGGTCTCCATCCCGTTCATGAAACGCTGGACCTCCTCAATGTTGATTCGGTCATCTGTGCCGTCCTCTGTATGAATGCTATTCCATAGTTCCCAGGCATCCTGCGGATTGACTGTGTATGTGATGTCCAAAGGTGGCTCAGTAGGCATGTTCCAGGCCAGCTTCAAGTATTTGATATTAGCGCTGGGATGGCAGCCAGTCCACAATGCAGCAAGCCAATTCAGAGTGGTGGAATTTAAACTCAATGAGCCAAAATTACAGTCAAACGTCCGCACGAACCAGGACTTCACCAGAGCCGTAAGGGATTCCGGCCCACTGCTGCAGAACAAGGGGAGGCTGACAAAGTCGGGCGGCAGTGACCTCAAGTATTCTGGGTCTCCGTTAACACACGTCAGCCAGCCACGCCACACTGCCTTTGGAGCATCCGTTGTAAACAAAGGCTTAGAATGTATCTGTAATAAACAGGAGAGAAAGCAGATCTGCCTCAACTCTTCTTTAATTATAATGCTAATTTGGTAAATACAATTTTATGGCCATAGAATTCTATTAAAATTAGGAGCTCAGTGATTTTACTAAAATTTATACTGTATTTTTGAGGACAAACTCACCTGAATGAAAACAGTTTCTGCATCCTCCTGGGTCTCGGCCATTCCAAGAACAGCAGAGAACGTGACCTTGAAACCGGCCTCTAGTCCAACTTCAACCGCGACACCTTGCTGTTTCTCCACTACGATGAATGCGCCTAGGTGCTTGGAATACAGTTTCAGCTGCGTGTGTCGGAATCGGTACAGAGGAGTGACATGGGAAAGCTTCCATTCATTTTTGATTAAGAGAGCTACTTGCTCTGGGTCAACCTTAGTCTGTGAAAATACAAGGGTTAAACAAGGTGACTTTAGATATTCGCTACCAAACCCAACAATGAACCTCTTAAACCAAGCTTCTGCATTACTGCAGCCTTACTTATATCCCCTGCCATGTCAATTATGTATTATACCCCCCAAACTACGGAATTATCTTGTTCAATGTACATCCATTTAACTGTATAGTAATTTAAAAATGGTTGACGACCACCGTCACACGTCATTCACTTTTTTGTGGTTTTATTGATTGATTTATAGTAAAGCAAACCTAAATTTGAGAACAGGCTTTATAAACAAGAACTGCACAATATTTGCTTAAAAATTACTGGCATCAGACAGATGTTTACATCTGATCAATATTTTATTTATTTGATTTATTTAATGATTTATTGGACTTGGGAACAGGATAATATTTAGGTGAGGCTTAGCTGTCGTAGAGCTTTATTTTAATCATGTGAACTGGGGCTGCACAATATTCCATTTCAGCATGGTCATCGCAATGTGTGCATGCACATTAGTCATATGCAATGTCAAGTATGGCAAAGCAATCAAACACATCGGGCTACAACACGGTTCTTGGATACACAGAGCAGAGGAGTCACAGCACGCAAATGCTTTAGTGTTTGAATACATCACTGCTACTCTATATAATGAAATGCTTTATGCTTCTGTAATGCTAAAAGCAGAACAATAAAAGCTAAAACAAATGGAGTTTCGGTCATACAGGTCCGATGCGTGTCCCTTTACTTATTTGTTATGATAACTTTAAAAACTCTGTTTTTAGTAACAGAACAGAAACTCATACATGTAATAGTTACAGATCACATTCCAGGCAAAAATTAAATTAGAGTAATATGGTTAAATACATATTGCCAATAAGTGTGCCTTACTCTAGAAATCCTTTTTTCCAGAATTTATTAATGTTTACAAGCAGTTTTATTAAATTACACTGTAATGCATGTTTTCTTTGAAAGTTTGGATTTTGCAACTTTTTTGACGCTCTGAAAAGTTTTCCCTAGAATTATAAATATACTGTTTATTTAGCTATTGCATTACACAAACATATATTAACAATAAAAGTTTTTTGTAATACCTTTTCTTTTTTTACTTCCCAACCATCTTTACCACTCGTTTGTTCCATTTACAGCCTTACAGTTAGATGCATCTCTAGCTAATATTCCCCATTTCTACATTGTTAAAATGTATGTACACAAAACAAATCAGTGCTTCCCTACTAGAAATAAACATCTTCATTAACACTAGCATTGTTGTTAGTATCAGTGGCCCATTTCCATTAATTATGTATTACTTATGTATTAAATGTACATGGAAACTGCTTACTGTAATATCATGTGACTTCGCAGCCTTTCTGCTGGTGGGAATCCTGTGTCCGAGGGTGGTTATGTGGCCCGGGGTTTGCCAGAACAGTGACGGATTCTCCACACAGCTCCGTCCGTAACTCTTACTTCTTCTTGTAACAGGTCTATTTGCTGGGGTTTTCACAGCACTGTGTGGAGCAGAAGAATGAAAACAAAAGGCGTCAACGTTACAGCCACCATAAAGCCAGACACTCCCCACAGTTTCCTGAACGGAACGCTAACTTTCTTCACCGTCTGCGAAGCAAAGCGTTTCATGTGAAATACTGCACACTCTAAACAGCGTACGTTATTAATTGTACAGAAATAGTGCTTGATTTGCACAACACATCAACGGTGGAAACAAATTTAAACTATTCTGGTTACTCTCAATCATTGTTGTTAACGCTGAAAACAGTCTTCGCGAATCTCCAGTTAGCATAGCGAACGTTAGCACAATGCTAACTAGCCAAACAAACGCCACAACACCTCCGTTTAAGGTTCTTAATTTTAGAGGGACGACAACTACATCGCGTACAGTGCGTTGCATCATATATTCACTTTATATCAATTATATTAAATTATATAAGTAAAACAAGTTTACCTGTTTTGTCCCTCCATGACCGACAGCGCGCCGCCGAGGAGATGAAGTGATTTGAACAGCCCGCTTTCCCATCATGCACCCGGCTAGGCGAACTAATCAAGAGCCGAACACATTTGAAAGCGATTCCAGTCAGGCATTTGTTTCCAAATGAACCTTTTCTAAGTAAAAATATTTCAACATAAATACATTAATGTGTATTTTTGAAGACGTTGAAGGATTTTTTTCTTTTAATAACACTCTTCTCCTCCTTCCAATGCCTCATAGTTTTTGTTAAACCTCTGAAATTATGGCAAAGCGCCTTTGCTAACAAAGTATGACGCACAGTGCATTGATGGAGAAATAATCCGTTCCAGAGAAACTTTCAAAGTGACAATTGTTCACAGTGGTGGTGACAGGAGGCAGACGTTCAAAACATATAATGCCTCTAACGGCTCCATCGCAAAACTTTGTAACAAATACACTACCTGATGCAATGAGAAAATATTATATAATAGTATAAATATAATAGTAAATATAATAGTTTTGCAATAACATTTTGGCCTAAATCGACATTAAGTCACATTAAAACACAATTTGTTAACTTTTCGATGACTGAGTAATGCTTAGAAAAAAATAAACGCTTGATTAGATCTGAGAGTGATTAGTCGAGTCTGAGAATGACACGGTAAACGCGCCGCTCAGGATGTGGGTGTTGAAGTTTCTGCATGTGTGTGACTTCTGTTGCCAAGTGAGATCATCTCGTCTCAATTGGTCTTGATTGATCTTATTAAGTGTGCTGGTTAGTCATATCGGGAATTAAACATTGTGGATACAGACACATGCGTCGCAGGCTGTGGCTAAAAGATGAGGTGGAGGAGGAAGGTGACCGTGCTGGTGTAGTCTAGCTAGCTGACTCTGAACTCCTTACGTTCATTCAAACACTGAGTGATATGCGTCTCTGCTGTCATTTAGTTAGATAGACGTCTCCGTCACTTACAGCGCTTCACAGCTGTATAAGTGTGTACTTCTTCTCTCTTTGGGGTCAGTTTAATTAGTTCTGTCCTCTGTGAGCTATAAGGAAGTGAGTGTACTGACCGAGGGTCAAGCAGTAAGTAGATCAGGATAGCTGAAGTTGTTCCTTCATCCACAGTAATAACACGGTCTCTGGATAATGACGCATAAAGGTACATATTTACTGCTGAGAGCAGCTCGTCACGTTTTTCGACATCCGTGCCGCAGTCCGCGTGTGTTCATTAGCAGGAGAGCATTACCTCAAACCACACAGCAGATTTATCCTTCAGAAGCTCCGCCTTTAACCTGGACCAGTACCTCGATCAGACACGCTGCTAGTCTCGCATCAGGTAACTAAACAGCATCCCCCCACCCCTTTACTCACCGTTAACGCTCCTTAGTGCTACTGAAGACTTGAATGTCATTGTCTGATTTGTAGGTCAAAGCAGCTTTTCCATACGAACTCACACATGTGGAGAGCTGCGATCCAGTCATGTAGGAGAGGAGGTGACATTGTGCGGCTGGGTTCAGTACCTGAGGTTTGATTTTTGTTGCTGCTTAAAGTCAACATGAATTCCTAAGTGATGTAAAGTCCTTGTTTTCCTATGATCTATGGTCTAAGAGTAGTGATTATTCCCTCGAATATATCTTCAGATATATGCATACATATACATCATCAACCCCGTTCACACCTGGTCACCTTATATGTCTTGAGTATCAGGATCATGTCTGGATGACGTCAAGTAACTTAATCTGATCACTCAAAGCATCCTGTGAAGCATTTGTGCCAGCAGTGTTATAGCTGTGGAAACACTTCCGTCTCTCAAAGACATAGTTCACGACAACCAGAACCCCTCCCAGTACAACCACAGCTCCTCATCCCTGGACAGGTGGTCCGTGTTTGTAAGGATGCTGATCGTACAGGACGCACATGGTGTGGGAAATGCTTTCTAGTAATATGGACAGACAGTACTGTGCAAAACAAACAGACAATAGAGGCTGAACCGGTAAACAGTTGGTAATCGGTTGCCGCATAACGAGCAGATTTGCATAGTCTGTCCCTCACAGCAATCGAATGTGAGTCTGCCTACCCCGAGAAACATTTGACTGCCAAGTGTGAATGCTTGTCAATAAAGTCAAATCGTTTTACATTGCAGATAATAATCGCGTGAAGTGACCACGTGTAAACGGCACACTTAGTACCCTCCCTGACACTGTATTTCATTGATGGTACAGTACAGAAAGACAGTTACTTATGATTTCTAAGTGGGGTCATTTCATGTTTGATTTGGAAACAATTTCACGCACAGGTATTAAACTATTCATAGTGGTCTGTGAGGCAAGAATATTTTGGGTGGCCTAGATCACCTGTTAAAAGATAAGCAGAACAGGAGGAAGTAGCAGTTTGGATGGTATGTCAAAAACGTCCACGCGTATTTCTCTGAACTGTTGCTTTAAAATGATGTAGCATGACAGGATGGTCTTAACCTAATTAAATCTCTCTCGCTTTTTTGAAATACTAGACAGGATCTGTTTGTGATTTTGAGGGACTTCAGTGGATTGGTGCAGATTATTATCCCACAGGATGAGGTAGCAGTACAGTACTGTTTATTTTCAACATATTTGTTCAATTTAAATACATATATCTACACTCATCATCAAAAGAACAGTCGCACCCAGAAGGAACTGTCAGATTGCGATGCTATTCAGAAGGAGGATAAAGATTACCAAGACAAAGACAAGACTCATCACTGAAGGTGACCCGCTGCCATTCTGAGTCACTCCATGGCAGTTTCGCACGACACCATTGCAGTCTTTGGCAACGTTGATGTGGTGTTAAGGGCAGTCGTCATAACGGTTTGTGTGCATGTAGTCGTGCAGCTGTCTGCCAGGACTCTTGGAGGCCATCACTGCTCGTTGAATGTCTGCAATCGTGGCTGTTGGGTCAGTCAGGTACAGCAATAAGGCCCGTCCTTGCTTATGTCACATGTGTGGCCGAGCGTGAAACTTGAATCATTCACATGTCTCACGATGTCAAACCCACCCACCAAGTTTCATTCCTGTGATTCTTCTGGTTGCCACTATTCTTTTGACGACGAGTGTATTTTTAACAGTCATCTGTAATGTTGCTGAAAGTCCTCAGCACTTTGTTTTGACTCCTTTCAGTCCAAGCATGAACTGAAGAACGCTTTCTGTGGGTTGTCTGTTGAATCGGTCATCATGGTCAAAGGAAGGGTAAAGCTTCGTCCAGCTGGCCAGGAGAATAAGGTGTGTCTTATGATAGATATATAGACAGACATCGCAGCACAACACAGAATGCTCATGCACTCCCACAAACACAGACAACATAAAATACATGTAAACTGAATTATATATTCCTCAGTGAAGTTGTTTACGGATTATTGAAGTTATTTATGGATTATTACAATTATTATTGTGGCCTTTGGTACGCTAAAACGCCTTAAAAGGAGATTTTAAATTCGTTAGGCAGGATGTGAAGTATCCCTCATAATCTGCTGGGCTGCTGGCCTCATATCTCATCTCATCCAGCTGTCTTAGTGGTTCTTCTGTGATTGTCTCTGACCAAACGGACAATTCTAGTCAAATTCTTTATGTTCCTGCTCCCAAGAATACCACATTGAATTGTTGTAGGTTAAAACACTTTCAATAGACTTTCAAGATTTCTGTTGTCCAGGCTTTTTGTAAACTTCCTATGCTGATATAATTGTTGCCAAGCCTTTTAAGATATATCATCGGAATCTGAGTGCCTAGACACTAGAAATTATCTATAACTTCCACTGGTTGATCTCTACTTTATACCTGGCCTAGGGTCAGTGGAGTGTTCCTAATGCTGATAACCCATTCTTTGTTTGTCCATGCAGCTTTCCCCTCTTCTTATAGGCTGTAGGGCTTAAAGATGATTTGTTTTTACATTCAACTCGCAACTGAAAGAGTGCAATTTTCAGCAGTTTGCTGCAGTTTGAATTGTTGAATTGTTCTCATTATCAGTGATGTTGTCTTAACCAGAGGGAACTGTAACTAGATATTTGGGAATAGCTGGATAGACACTGTTGCTAATGCTCAGCTAATGAACCCCTCAAGAAAATCCGGTTATATTGGTTCAGTGAGTGCGCTAACCAGCGGCACATAAATTGGCCATGAGCTCAGTACAGTCTAAAATATCTCATTTCCAACAGAGTGCACTCTTAATGTGTTCCCAGGTAAAAATTAGGTATACTTTGATATCACCAGGTTAATTTCTAGCACGTTACTTTTGGTGTGCTAAATACGAATGCGATATATATACACATTTTACAAATGATATTACAAATATAATGATATTACACTAAGCACGGTTGTAAGTCGCTCTGGATAAGAGCGTCTGCTAAATGCCGTAAATGTAAATAATTTCAAGTATGTTTTACCTCAAGTAAGTATACTAGTTTGCACTCTCAGGTATAATACTCGTGAATATTTATATATATAGCTATCAAGTGTCAGATTGCAATGCTATTTGGAAGGAAGATGAAGGTTAACAGGAACTTGAATCATTCACATGTATCATGATATTAAGTGTACTTACTGTCAGTTTGTTCCTTCTGGGTGCAATTACTTCTGCAATTTTTTTGATGATAAATGTATATTACAAATATAATAATTAGAGGTACATTTTACCTCAGTAGTACTTCAATGTGCTTAATATAAGTGTGCTAATTTGTACTACCAGGTAAAAAATAATTGTTAGCACTAATGATATATATTTAGCATATTAAGTACATAGTTAGTTTTTAAAAATAGCACATTTCAGTACATTAATAATGACTGCCAGGAAGTATATTAAGTATAATTCAGTGTACTGTTTTTTCTGCTGGGTTATTAATCACAATAAAATGAAATAAATACAAAGTGCAAGTGCAGTCAAAAGTAATCCTGGTTGTCATTTCTTATTTAATTGTAGTGGAGCCCATGTTTAGCACTCAGAAGGGTATAAGTCAACCAAAAACAAACCTTGACTGAGAAAGCCTATTATTGCATGTGTTGTATTGGATTTCAGAATATGTCCACAGGAGAAATAGAAGTTTGTGCTGAAAGCTTGGAAGTGCTGAACACCTGCCGGAAGCTGCCTTTTGAGATTAAAGACTTTGTCAAAGTAAGGTTATCAATATCTTGGTATGTTACAGTCCAACCACATTTCATAAATTCTTCTGAAAGCATTTTTTCATGTTCTTTAAAATTTATGGGGAATTAACGTTCAATGTTTTTTTTCAGTTATTAGTGTGCGTCGCGTGCGCTTCACTGGAGTGCTGTACAATACCATGTGATTGTATATTTCTGTCACAGTGAGCTATTGAAAAATAAAAGTTGTAGCTGTTTCAATTTGTAGAACTTTGGTATTGATTAAAATGCCTAGGGAAATATGCGTGGGCATGTTGCTACATGATTTGTTTTCTGATGCATCTAAAGCTGTTTGTGCTTTGCAGAAATCGGAGGCTCTCCGGATGGAGTACAGGTATCTTGACCTTCGCTCATCTCAAATGCAATACAATCTGAGATTGCGATCAAGACTGGTGATGAAAATGAGAGAGTACCTTTGCAATGTGCATGGTAAGAGCAGGACTCTTCTTCTGCGGTTGTATTCAGGTTTGAGTTTGGAATGTAGGGTGCATAATGAAATCAGTGTTTTCTTTCAGGATTTGTGGATGTGGAGACCCCAACATTGTTTAAAAGGACCCCTGGGGTAAGTTTCCTCTTTAACTGTTAAAAGCAAATTTAGTCTTGAAAACCAGGCAGTTACAGTACTAGGAATGTGCACTGTGACTAGTTTTATGTTTGAGCATCTGTAGGAGGCTATGAACAGCTGTACAGCTACCTGAAACAGAAGAAACAAGGATTTAATCTGATAGTAATGTGTCATACTCGTAGTACATACACTGTTTATTAATGTTTATTATTCATAAATAGTGAAGAAATCTTTAGGACACTGTGGATTAAACCGGTAGGTGTTATGTCTGATAGGGTAACCATGGCTGCTCCTTTAGATGAGCTAATGACCTAACACTAAAGGTAGAACTAACCCAGATAGCAAGCATATATCTGTCTGCTGGTTTGATCAGGTGCCTACCCCACTGACTGTTTGCCAATGTTGGTCCACCTTCGGACCACCCAGATAACTGTCCGTGCCCAAGATCTAACTGTTTTTTTTTCATCTTCTCAAGCTGATTTGAAAGCACACAGACTTTTATTTTGGAAAATAAATTAAGACCAATTTTACAAATGCCTTACAGGAAACAAATAAGGGCGAGGCCTAATCTAAAATCCTTTAGCTGAAAATGTTGCTGACACACAATTATTAATAAACAAATTAATAAAGGAAAACGAAAGAAAATAAGTACATTGAAGTGGAAAAGTGGTAAGAAGTGGTAAGTGGAAAACAAGCAATGAAAAATGCCATTGGCAGGGCACCCAAAAAACGCTAAGCAAAACACTAGTCTTAGCAACTAGTGTTAGCAGGCCGTTAGCAGCCCAGTAGTGAACCGCCATCCTCTTGCAGTCAGGGAACTGGGACGACTTATGTTTTCTTTTTCCTCGTTTACAGATGATATGTGTGCCAGCATATTAATTAGTTGTGGTAACATTAAGTACAGAGTAGTATATATTTTCATTGTTTTAGTTGTAGCTAATGTCAAGTAGCATGGTTAGCCTTGCTACAGACTCACTATATATATATACATAGACACACACCAGTAAAAAAAGTTCTCAGCTCGTCGACTTAAAGAATCTCAGTGGCCTGTCAGGAGGCAGCCTTAACCACTGTGTCTAGCACAAATCTTTGCATGTAATATAATAATCAATAATTCAATACCGTGCTTTTGACAATTGATACAGTATCACAAAACATAATATTGTGATACTCGAGTGTTAGAAAAGGTGGCTCCTCGAGAAGCAGCTCAAGAGAATCCGCACAAATATAAGATATGACCTGTTTGATTTGTATAAAACAGAGAAAGAGTCTAAAAATGATATTAGTAGGTGTTTCTGACAGATACTGATACTGATACTTTTTCATTCTTACATTTTCTGTCACAATGCACTTTTTCTATTACTTACATTTTGCCGCAGGGTACGTTATATTGTCTCTCAAACAATCACACGTTCCTCCAAGACCTGATTTCTTTATAATATTATAATATATATATATATATATATATAGGATAGTCTGTAGTATTCCAGATGCATTAAGGCCATATTCACATTCAGCTGACGCTGTTTATTTCTCAGGGCGCCAAAGAGTTTGTGGTGCCGTCTGGAGAAGCAGGGAAGTTTTACTGTCTCCCGCAGAGCCCGCAGCAGTTCAAACAGCTTTTGATGGTGGCAGGCCTAGATCGGTAAGAATAGACCTGCTTCAGTGGGGCTATAACCTGAATAACTTTGCATTCCTTGTTGTAGTCAAACAGCCATCAACGCTTTTATCTGAAGTGGGTCACACAAACATTGCTGCTTGTTCATTTCCCTGGCCCTCCTAAAGGAGCATTTAGATTTAGATTCTGAGATGTCTGACTTAAAGAGGTTACAGGAGTTACACACACCCACACACTCTGGCACACACACTCTTATTTGTCTGTTTGCCTGCTGTAATCTCAGGTACTTTCAGCTGGCGCGCTGCTACAGAGACGAAGGCTCCAAACCTGACAGACAGCCCGAATTCACACAGGTAAGGACGTGACAAACAGCTAGATCGGCCGCTCGGAGAGTTTGAGAGCGCATGATGGAATGGTGTTTGACCCGGATGCCGATGATTGCCGAGTCGGCTTTTAATGATGTGTCTCTCTCTCTGCCACCCACACATGCCGCTCACCCTGCTAATAGGCGTCTCGGGAAACTCAGTCAGAATGGGGAAAAAAAATCAGAAGAGCTTAAACCTCGCTCGGCCTTGCCTGCCTCTGTAACATGGCCCTGTCTGCCCACGCAGGTGGACATTGAGATGTCCTTCGCAGAGCAGGCCGGAATCAGGTCTTTGATTGAGGGCTTGCTGCAGTACTCCTGGCCGGAAGACAAAGAGCTGCTCAGCGTCCCTTTCCCCTGCATGACCTACGAGGAGGCCATGAGGGATTACGGTGTAGACAAACCTGACACTCGATTTGGAATGAAGGTAAATATACTTTTCTAGCAGGGTGCCCCTGAAGTGGATGAACAAATGATTAAACAGGCCCTATCACACCTAAAAAAAAATTAGCAACTGGGTGAATTCCTATGTAAATAATGAAATATCCAATATTATGTCCTACATAAGGAAATAGCAACAAAACTAATAACAAATAAAAAGGAAAACCAAAAAAGCATTGAGATAAAAGCAATACAAGACCAAACAGTCAACAAAATGAAGCAAAAATAAAAGATTGTATGTGGAAATAGGAAAAGAACCATATAAAATGGAACGGCATATGCTGAAATGATGAATACATGTGTTTTCAGATGCATTTTAAAACTAGTAGTGATGTCTGATAAGTATTAATAGGTAAAGTATAGGTGCATCATAACGGGAAGCTGCTGCAATGGCTTATCTATTGACAGTGCAAGTGAGGAAATCAATCAATCAACCTTTTTCACTCGGAAGTGCATTGAGGGTGAATAAAATATTTTTTTTAATAAACAAGATTTAATTAAGAAAGGCAAAAATGAATAAAACCAAGATAATAAATCAATTAATAAAATTTCAGCATAGAAGGTAAGTAGGTAATCTCAAAATTTTAAATAAAAGTTCAAATAAAATGATTATAAAAGCTAATAAAAACGAAACAAAAAAAGAAAAAACAAACAGCAACAGAGTTGAGATACAATGCAATAATTAAAATAAGAATTAAACAAAAAAGTAGTAGCAATAAAAGACTAAAATGAATAAAAATTATAAAGGGAATGATCAACTCAGTAACAACAGTTACAGGCTGTCTGAAGGTGGCTGTAAATTAAAAGTTTAATATGATTGAGTGACACCAGCAAGCCAAGTTTTAGAGACTCCTGTAGTGAATTCCCTCTGCTCTCTAGCTAAAAGCAGATTCCCCCAGTTTAGGAAACATAGCACTGCAGAAATCGGGCTTATTAAGAAATGTAATTTGTCTCACGAATCAAAGTTCTAACTTGTGACTAGTGATATAACGGTAGCTGAGTTATGCTTGTTTATTTGAGCTCAAGATGTGTCAGCATTTGGGAGCTAAACCAGATAGCTAATCAACCAATTTGGCTGACTCGGCTTGTTGCGTGGAGAAAAACAGATAATTGCAATTATTAATATAGCCATTCACCCTCAGCTATAATTTCATGATTGTTATTGGGCCCCTTAATTTGACACTAGCACAGTTTTACATGACTCTTGGGGAGCTTAAATGAGACATAGCAATAAAGAGCAGATAAGGAAGTTACAGTTTATGGGGCCACTGCAGATCCTATAAGACTCCCCTTATGTGCCACTGAGCTGCTTCCCCAGTCTTCATTCTAGGAATGTCCAACAAGCTGGCGTTTTCAGTCTTAAAATGTGATCTGGAATGTAGTCTCCCAGAATGTGTGAAGCCTTTAAAGACAGTAAAACACGTTTGCAATCACCTTTCAAGGAAACAGGTAGCCAGCTGTGCAATGACGGTGAAGCTAAACTATATTCTTTCATGTCTAGAATGTGAATCGTCTTGGTTTCTGATTCTCCGAGTGTGCAGAAGGTCCTTTCCTGTACAACTTTGTAGACTGACAAGACAACTCTTACTTCTGTTTCTATAGCTGGTGGATGTCACAGAGGCATTCCAGGACGCGCAGATTGAGTTCATCAGGGAAGCCATTGTCCAGCCAGGCGGCTGTGTCCAAGCCATCTGTGTTTCAGAAGGAGCTGTAAGTAGAAAATGAGACCTCTGCTCTCGCTGCTTCAAAAGATGAGTCATTCTCACACTGAAAACTTTCCAGCTCTACCTCTTTGTTTGCCATGGGAACATTTCTCAAAGCTGAGTGTGAGTACTCCTTGATAGGGAGTGCATCAGTAGATAAATTACAGTGTAAAAGTCAGAGACCACTGTTCGTTTATTTCACTTCCTATCAAAATGAGCATTACCAATCTGGAAAAAGTCTGGAAGCATATATTTAACAGGAAATTACACCACTATATAATCATTTTTGTCAGTGTTCAGTGTGTCTTCCAGTTTGCCTTTAATTACAGCTTCTAACAGCTTCTTTGCGGCTACGCAGTACTTTCAGACCCGTAGTGTTGAGCTGTCTTCTCACAGTGGAAGGTACAAAACATCTGCCAATTTTCTTTTTTAGATCTGTAAGATTGGAGCTCCATTTTTTTCCCCACCGCTCTCTTGATCTTGAAGATGAAAGCTTTAGGTGAGGGAGGTACTTCAGAATGTCTGAGGAAATATCGTTCGCCAGTGATTGGGGCTGGATGGTATATCGACTTTTGAAGGTATATCAATATATATTTTCAGATGAGTGTTATAGGAAGAGACAATACCATTTACATCAAAATAGTTTGTTGTTGCATTGCAATACAAGACCTGTGTCTCCGTTAAAGCTGGGCCAGTGCATTCTCCTCTCTGACACGCATAGCTGCAATCGCCCATCTCTACCTCACACTTGATTAAACCATTAAAACATTAAGTATGTAAGTTACAGCTGCCAGTGCCGAGGTAAACAAAGTCAAAACAAAGCTAAAGTGCAAAAAACTGGATATCAGAAGTACTATGACTGCACACATGGTCCCAGTAACAACAACAACAACAGAACAACAAGGCTTTGGAAAGCTGCCAGATTCCAGTTGCCCATCCACAGCTATTTATTTTATGGAATGTTTCATCTACGTGTTGAAGGAAATAGAAAATACCAAGATATATATTGTGTATCGAGATACGATTTCTGGTCCATATCTCCCAGCCCTACCAATGATTCAGATCTGCCCTCCTCCCCTGAATATTTAGTGCAACATACATGCTTTGCTTTCGTGTCTACTAATATAAAATGAATTCATCTTTTGACATATGAGACCAGGGCATTTGTTGTGTTCAAATTTACATCTCACTAATATCGGCAGTTCTCAGTGTTAAGTTTGGACTTTATGGCTGTAGTGTTGACTAAATGTCATTTAGTAAATCAAGCTGCAGGTCTAGCCAGAAAAAAACACCTCTTACGACTTGGTATTGCTACTACCATGAAAGGAAAAACTCCATTGTACTTCAAATTAATTATAAACCAGAAGCCATGGGCTACTTAAAATCTGGGTAACACTTTACATTAAGTGTCGACTAACTAACTACTAGGGATGCACCGATCCGATATCAGGATCGGATATCGGCTCCGATATGAGTTATATCAGCTGGATCGGGTATCGGATAATTAGGCCGAT
>CM067482.1:26691766-26905559 GCA_034552555.1 Semaprochilodus insignis | reverse complement strand
AATTGAACAACATTTGGAACAGGTACTGGTGATTTGGATTTGGGAGGTTTTAAATGTAGTAATGTCTTAGTCATTCTGGTCCTTGATGTAAATCCGGAACAACCTTTAAAATAGGCTACTTCATAATCACTTAAAGCCTCTCCCAACACAGAATTACACTTTATTTGCCTAAGAAGAATTCAGACATGAGTGCTTGTTTAACAGCTTCTATTTTTACAGAGTGGGATGACAGTAAACATGGTAGAATAGAACAGTCAGGCGTTTTGGCAGTGGACAGCGTAAGCTTGTGCCAGTATAAGCTGTACATTACCAGAACAGCATTTGGAAGCATTTTAGTGTTTTTCATCTTCCTTCTGTGTTGAAATCAGAATAACCGAATCTCTTAAACCATTAATCAGAATCGCATGACTAAGTTTAACTAACTTTAACATCTTAAATAGAGAAATCTTAAGTGCATCTTTGATACCTTCTTATGCCCCGGTTCCAGGATCTGTGACGGGCGGCGCGGTGCCCCAGTGATTTGACACGGAACGACTCTAGTGTCTGTTTTATCTTATTCACATGGCGCCCCTGGCATTTCTATCTGAAGTGAGTCACGCAATGATGCGCTGTCTCATTTCATTTCTGCGCTTTATGTCGACTTATCAAGTTCGCCGCTCACAAAGTAAAGTGGCAGATTCTCTGTTTCTCCAAGAGAGCGAAGTGCATTAGTATAAAAGACCCTCCATGTTTCATGTTGAGAACTGTTCGTGCAAAATGGAAAAACATCACTTCAGCACACGGAGGAACTAGGCGAGTTTCTCAGGCACTAAGCTCTCTGTTAAATGGCTTATCAGAAGCCCTTTTTTACCACCCACACTGTAAAAAGAATTTGATGTTTGAGGGTTGGTTTTTTTGAATGTGTTAAGAATTTAGAGATGCTGATATACACACACGGTCAGGCCTAATTCTTATGTCAGAAAGAGTGCAGCAATCCAGAGGTTTGACGCCCCTTTAAAGGATCGTTTGTTCCAGAGAAAGTTGAAGACGGCAGATGAACGGAGTAATTTTACAGATAAAGAAATATCTGTATATTTCTTTATTATATATATAACATAAGCAAGTAATAAGTAACAACACTACACAGACAAATGGGATGACGCTTGTTGCCACATTTTCTATTACATATTAGTGACAATGACTGTTGAGAAAGAAGTTGATACTACACGCATGAACAAATGAAAAAAGGTGTAATCTGGATAGTAAATTTCACAAGTACAAAAATTGATTATGTGCCCAACATGTGATAAAGAAAGCATAAATAAAAAAAATCTGTTTTGTTTGCCTTCTGGCTGTGGCTGGAACTTCTGCCTGAATCCTGACGACTGAATCGCCACATGCATATTAGCGACACGGCGTGAAGAACAGCGTGGAGCCGGCAGTTTTATACTTCAAAGTATTTGAATCGAATAAAACCCATTCAACAGCTTGTTACCACGTTTAATGTTCTTTTGATTTCTGTGATGCAGTTGAGGGTCAGCTGATGGAAGAATATATGTAAGTTCTATGGCTGTCAAATAGTTTTCCCATAGAATGGGCCTTTAGTAAGAGTGGGTGATGCAGTAAAAACATAGCATTGCAATATTTGAAAGCAGATACTGATAGGTTTGTCAGCAGCAGAACAGTAGTGCCACATTTAATAAAGATACATATGTATATATTAGATATGAAAACGCTTTCTTTAAATAGCATTTTTTTGTGATGTGAAACCTGAACACACATGGGAACATGTATATGGGATAACAGTAAGCTATAAATACCATGATATTTTGGCACACCAGCCCATCTTAGGAATGGTCTTAATTAGGAAGAAGGCCTGGTTAGAACCCATACTTTTCTGTGCCATAGAAAACCTGTGAAATCAGGATGAGGATGTCGTAAAACTGTTCCATAGAGATGGCTTGCTATCTGTGTGCAGTACAGAGCGTGTTTAAGCAGTGCAGCTGTGTAACTGGAGCCATCGTATCTGTGTTAGGAACAATAAGCGTTAAAAAGTACATATTTGTAATTCATTAAAAATAATGAAAAGTTTGAAAGTTCAGTTATGTTCATGTGAGGGAATGCAGCTGTCTTGCTCTGATTTGCACCGAATAAATCAATAAATTAACAACGTTTTTGTTACCCATGATATGCCTAAAAAACACCATTGTAATGTAATTTATTACAATAATAACAACCATATCGTTAGATTGCCCACTCCTACCCAACAGTGTGTTAGAGCATGGCTTCTCTGCTCCAGTCCTGGAGACCTGCTGCTCTCCTCAGTACCCGGTTTTCTCTGCCTCATAGCACCTGGTTCAGCTCATGAAGGGCTTGATAATTAGCTGATGAGCTGGATCAGGTGTGTTAAGGCAGGGAATAGCTGAAACCGTGCAGGGCAGGGGTTCCCCAGGAGTGATGTTTCAAATCACTGTTGCGTTAGACTTGAGTGTGTGTGTGTGTTTGCTGTGATTAAGTATGACCTGCTGGCTGCAGTGGCTGAGAGCTGCTCTGTCTCTGTCCCATGCTGTGTAGGAGGTGAGCAGCGTGCTGGTCAGGGCAGACGGCTCGTTGAAGTCTCCACTCGGCCGGCTGATGTCGGACACGGCCAGGCAGCAGCTGCTCCAGACGACTCAAGCCAACACCGGAGACCTACTGCTCATCGCTGCCGGACCTCAGGAGCGGGTGGTGCGTAGCTCCTGAAATAGACCACACAAACTCATCACGCTGACATAAGACACTCTCATTTAACTTCATTAGCGCTTAGAGAAACATGTCATGTCTCCATTAGTGCTCCATGAAACACATACAGCTACTGGACTTCGAGTGCTAAATGCTAATTTACTGGAGAAACGTCCTTGCTTTTTATTAAACATGGAAAGAATTTGATGTGCTGTATAATTGTACACATTTTACAGGCTTGGACTACTCATTGATATTTCGAAATGAGCACTCAAACACTGATTCTTAAAACCACTCTAAAACAATTATATCTGAACCCTTTTTAGTAGCCTGTCTGATGGAACAGATACACTTCTAGTTTAATCAGTGTTTCAGTTGACACTGGCTGCGCTAGACGCTCATCCTATGTCCACTGTTTAATTAGAAAACAAAGGGACAGAAAAAAAGAGCTGATATTTCAGCCTGAAGCAGTTATGTGACAGAGCTGAGTAGGAGGGAGTGAGTACTGGGGCCCAAGACAGTTCTTGGATAAGGTTCACTATACTTACGTATTTGAGATGATTCACCAAACCTGTCGTGTCTCTATGGCATAACAACCGCTTACTGCAAACTTCACATTCAACGTTTTTATAATCCTATCATTTGAAGTTCTGACACATATGACTTCTTTGGGAGGCGTCTTTGTTCTTCTCACTTCAATGGCCATGTGGGAAACAGTACAGCTTGTTGCACTCTGAGGTGAGGTGATGTAGATGTGCAGAATGAAGTTATGATGCATTCAGCTAAACAATCATTTATAAAAGCTATATATGTGTGTACATATTATTTAACCCCTAATGCTTTCAGATTGTTGTAGTGAATTCAGCCAATCAGAACGGACATCCAGTTTTAAATCTTTTTAAGTCTTTTTCATTTTAAGGCAGGTTGGGAAAGCGGTATTGAGTTATTGCTGCTTTTGTTGTATAAAACCACAGCTTTTTATAAGTCAATAATATGAAAATAATAATAAGAAAACTGTATTTTATACAGGGCACTAAAGATAGCTTATGACTTACTGCGGTTTGATAAAGGATTTGGTTTAATTTAGCATTTTCTAACAGCTGATTGCAAAAGCATGCTTATATGCTGAGTACCCCATCTCAATGACCGACCTTGACATAAAACTATCCCACCAACCGTTCTACAGAACTTCCAATCCCATCAACAGTTCTACAGAACTTTCAATATCATCAACCGTTCTACAGAACTTCCAATCCCATCAACAGTTCTACAGAACTTCCAATATCATCAACAGTTCTACAGAACTTCCAATTCCATCAACAGTTCTACAGAACTTCCAATATCAACAACAGTTCTACAGAACTTCCAATCCCATCAACAGTTCTACAGAACTTCTAATATCATCAACAGTTCTACAGAACTTCCAGTCCCATCAACAGTTCTACAGAACTTTCAATATCATCAACTGTTGTACAGAACTTCCAATCCCATCAACAGTCCTACAGAACTTTCAATATCATCAACTGTTGTACAGAACTTCCAATCCCATCAACAGTTCTACAGAACTTTCAATATCATCAACTGTTGTACAGAACTTCCAATCCCATCAGCAGTTCTACAGAACTTCCAATCCCATCAGCAGTTCTACAGAACTTCCAATCCCATCAACAGTTCTACAGAACTTTCAATATCATCAACTGGTGTACAGAACTTTACAATCCCATCAACAGTTCTACAGAACTTCTAATATCATCAACTGTTCTACAGAACTTCCAATCCCATCAACAGTTCTACAGAACCTCCAATCCCATCAACAGTTCTACAGAATTTCCAATTCCATCAACAGTTCTACAGAACCTCCAATCCCATCAGCAGTTCTACAGAACCTCCAAAATCATCAGCTGTTCTACAGAACTTCCAATCCCGTCAACTGTTCTACAGAACTTCCAGTTCTGTCTACGGTTCTACAGAACTTTCAATCCTTTCCATGGTTCTACAGAATTTACAATCCCTTCAACAGTTCTACAGAACTTTCAGTGTCGTCTACAGTTCTACAGAACGTACAATCCTTTCAACGGTTCTACAGAATTCTCAATTCCACTACAGAACTTCTAGTCCCTTCAACAGTTCTACAGAACTTCAAATCCCTTCAACAGTTCTACAGAACTTCAAATCCCTTCAACACTTCTACAGAACATCTAATCCCTTCAGCAGTTCTACAGAATTTACAATCCCTTCAGCACTTCTACAGAACATCCAATCCCGTCAACAGTTCTGTAGGACATCCAATCCATTCAACAGTTCTACAGAACATCCAATCCCTTCAACACTTCTATAGAACTTCAGTCCCGTCAACACTTCTACAGAACTTCCAGTCCCGTCAACACTTCTACAGAACATCCAATCCCTTCAACACTTCTACAGAACTTCCAGTCCCGTCAACACTTCTACAGAACATCCAATCCCTTCAACACTTCTACAGAACATCCAATCCCTTCAACAGTTGTACAGAACTTCCAGTCCCGTCAACACTTCTACAGAACTTCCAGTCCCGTCAACACTTCTACAGAACTTCATACCACTCAGCAGTTCTACATAAACTGAAAGAATGTATCCCTTTTCTGATGCTCCCGACTGAGAAGCTATTCTGCACAAACACCTGCACAAACAATAGACACATGATACAGTGATTCTTATTGATACAGTGTGATCCGGATGAAGCTAAAGGGCAAAGTAATGGAAGAAGCTCCCCATTCCTACATAACATCCTCTTGACCTCAGCTACCTGCCTATCATTTCAGTAAGCTCACAAAGGCATGTCCTCCCCTGAATGACTGATGACTAAGAGAGGCAGAAATCTGATGGAAGGTGAGCGCTGACATGATCCAAATGCTTTCTTTTGAAAGCGCATTTCTCTCCCTCAGAGCCGGTGCAGATGGCGGGCTTGGCGGCGGGCGAGCTGACTGTTTAGTCACAAAGCACAGATCTGTGGCGATGGCTGAGGATCAGTGGCAGCCTCTGTGATTTGAGGCTGTGAAAGGAATTACAATGCCACTGTGCAAACCACATACCACTGTGGAACCGGCAATTTTCCCAAAATCTTTTTCTTCGGGGTGTGCCGTATTTGGTGGACGGCCTTATATTCTGCCAGGAGGATAGCAGCTACAGTATTACACAGACCAGTACGTTCTAAAAGTTGTACATGACATTATGAAACATTTCTATTTCCCATTACCAGTAAGTGATGATGTTGTTGTCTTGTAGTTTAGCACTAGGAAGCCCATTATGTTGACCTCCTTTTGAGAACATTGCTTATGTACCAGTGCAATATGACTACTGGCCTCCCCCAGTTAAAATGGCATTAGTGAAACGAAACTATGTTTTGTCATCCGGCTCTTTCTTTATTTGAAGCAATTATCAGGTTACCCTGGTGCGTAGGGCAGTAGCATTGTGTTATGATACATGGTCCCTTTGTACAAGTACTAAATGTCTAAGGTTGGAAATGCTGTTATGGTGACATTTCACTACAGATTTAATTCTACATTGTTCTACACAATTAAAAAAAATCTACAAATAATAAATTAAAGAATTTCATATATGTCTTCAGTTTGATATGTGACATTTGGGCCCATCTAATCCACTGGATGGCCATTTTATTACAATTGCAGACAAATGTATCTTGTATCTACACTTTTTGTCCATCCTCATCAGAAACCCCTACCACATACAGTGCTGTGCTAAAATTGTTTATTTAATTTCCAGTCAAAACAGCCATTAAGCACAAGTTATTCATTTTTTCAGGAGGCATTTCAGATTACATATAAGGTAAACCACATGTATGATGAAGGAGAAAATAAATGGAAAAGAAAGAAAATGGGACTCCTAACAACTATGCAACACCTGGTAGACCACCAAATCGGTCTCCAACAGATAAATAGTACCTAAATCTGTCTTTGTTAAAAGAAAGTCCAGCTCCAATCTTGATGGAGATCTGAAAGGATTTCAGATGTGTTTGTCAATCTTTCCACTGACGGCTCAACGCTATGAGTCTGAAAGGATGTGTAGCTGTCAGGACGCCATTACTGAGAAAAGGAAATAGACATAATGAGAGAATTTTTACTAGTTGCTGGTGTTCTCAGGACAACTGACCACGTTTTTTTAGGGAACTTCTTAGAAAATCTGGAGGATTCGAAGTTCATTCTTAGAAGTTGGTTGCATTTTCTGTTGTCACTGAAGCTCTTTCAGTTCTCCTGAGATTGCTGAAAGCACCAGCATTTGGTTTGATGTGGAAATTATCCTATAAGGATAATTCTTGTTTTGGGGGTGGGGGGCAGGAAAAAATAGGATTAGTCACATCCCAAAGGAGCATATTATGCTCATTTTCTATGTTCATAATTTTGTTTTTGGGGTCTACTTGAGTAGATTTACATGCTTCAGTGTTTCAAAAACATGTTGTTTTTCATACTGTGCATCCGTATTCACCCTCTGTCTGAAAATTCTCTGTTACAGCTTTTGTGTCTTTAAGCCCCGCCTCCTGATGAGCTCTTCTTGATGCTCTGCTTGCTCAGTTTGCCCACTCTGTTCTGACTGGTCAACCATCAGAGTGCCATCCTATTACCAGTTCTATCCCTGCAAGAGGCCAATAAGGATTGTGTTACAAGATGATGTCACTGTGTAACAGACAATTCGGACTGGAATTTCAAGGAGGTGTTTCAGGCGGCTAAAAAAGTGGTTTCTGTGGGAGAGGGTTTCTCACTCTGGCGTGTACTTTGAGCTTTATGACTCTGAAGTCCATTTACATGCACACACTAAAGGTGTATTTACTCACTATAGCTGATAAACTCATTGATAAACACACTACTATGCCAGTACCGTGCTTTTAATCAGTGCCCGAATAATATCTGGTCAGTGGTGGTCCTATAGCGATCTCTGTCCATTGAGGGGCAGAGTAGATGGAGGCTGCAACATTGTGCAACAACAGTATGCAAGTCTGTAAATGTGCACAGAACAAACTCAGTACTTGTTTATTTATTGTTATTGTTATTGCTATTATTATTATTATGATATGGTCAGATAAACAGAATGACCCGGTGCATTGACTCCTTTGCTGTTTTGTCTCTTTTCTTCCTTGACAGCGCCCCGTTCTAGGGAAGCTGAGACTGCAGTCTGCTGAGCTGTTGGAGGGCTATGGCGTGCCTCTGCGTGACCCTTCCGTCTTTCACTTCTTATGGGTGGTGGACTTCCCCCTTTTCTTGCTCAAAGAGGATGACCCAGGGCAGCTGGAGTCTGCCCACCACCCCTTCACCGCCCCTGTCCCAGAGGACACCCATCTGCTTTACACTCAGCCCAGCAAGGTCTGTCTGTGTGCTTGTACATGCACACTCCTGACACATCCCTCATCATCATGTGCTGCGGTCCTGCAACCAGTAGAGTCTTGAGAGAGAACTGTTTTCATAAATCTGAAGCTGAATCCTCCGACTCATATTATCATCATCACATTTCTCGAGGGGGGGAAAGAGTGAGATTTAGAACATCACAACAGCCCTTTTGCCGGTGCTTACAGTGTTCATCTGACACCACTTTGCAATGGTCAGCACCGACACCCGGTTTTGCCCGAGGCGAGGCAAAGCCTTCGCTGCTTCCTTTCTGAATTACATCCATGTTGATCCTTCCACTTAATCCTCTACTCCTTCCTCAGGTCCGGGGCCAACACTACGACCTGGTGCTGAACGGCTGCGAGATCGGTGGAGGCTCCATCCGCATCCATAATTCAGGCCAGCAGCTCTACGTCTTGGAGAATATCCTCAAAGTAAAGTATCCTCAGTGGGGGGAAAAAATAAGTTCTTAAGAGCCCTCTGGCTGTTGAGTGTCCCTTATGGCTGTTCGCTGGCCGCACAGCGTCCTAGAGCAGTGTTTTCCAGTGCTTCATCATGAGCGCTTCTCTCACTTAACACTCCCACTCCCTTCAATCAGCTCACAGCTCCGTCGCTGTGGTAACCCGCTAGGCTATATTTAATGCTTAAACAATGGCTTTAGTTGACGAGAGCTGGGCAAAAGGAACATTACAGCTTAGTGCTTTTATACGTGCCTACACAGTACCTTGAGATTTGTTCCCACACGGCAAAGCTATTTTAGGGTCTTTAGTCTGTTTTGTTTCCTTTAAAGCTGGACTGCAGGTTTATGCGGTTTGATCTTTCAAGGCTGTGTAACGGCAGCTCTGTTGGAATGCTTTTTGAACCAGAGCTGTGGGGTTCGCAGAGTTTAGCGATGGGCAGTTGAACCATTTTTTCTCTTGGTGAATGTTTGCCTTTTTGAGCCAGCAGCACATAAGAGGATATTTATATCTGATCATTGGATTGATGTATTGATTTATGTACACTACCAGTCAGAAGTGTAGACACACCCAACTAAATGGATGTTGTTGGTGATCTTACTGGCTTACACTTAACAGTTCCAACTGACGAGCTACAATACATATCCTGATATACCACATATACTCTTGATGTATCACCATATTATATTTCTGCCATATCACCACAGTTGAAAAGCTCTAGTTAACCTTTCAATTTAGTGATTGCTCATGATGTACAGACCAATAGAAATGGTCCGAATTAGTTTGAACACAAAACCTTGTATCAGCCTCCATTGCAAGTTAAGAAAGCTGTTTTATCCTCCTGTAAAGTTCAATATTGGAGGGTTTTTAAGGTGGACTGCATAATTGCTTTGATCTCTTCACTTCTATTCTAAAGTAAAGCATTGAGCTAAACATAAGGAAACCTTCCATGAGTAGCCGTGTCTAAACATTTGACCGGTACTGTTATTTAACGTACTAGCAGTTGGCCTTCAAAATGATAACTTGCCCAGTTTACTTTGTTCAGATTTTCATCATCTGGTTTACCGTTTTCCATATACATAGCTTCACCTAGATGTTCCCTAAAGCGTGAAAGTGAAGTCACAGTGCATTTTCTTCTTGTACCTTGACATATTTCAGAGTGAAATGCAGTATCAAAAAAAGCATTTTCACTAGATGGTAGGTGGTGGTGGTGGTGGTGTTTCGAGGAAGAGGTCAAACAGTATATTATTAGTAATACTTTTCCCACTGGTGCAGTGCAGACATAATCAGAGACACCTTGTAGATGCGAAATAACAAAAAGGAAAAGTCGTTGCATTATGGGGGAAGATTAAAGGAAAAATGACCACAGACAAGAACTACTGGCAAAACATGATTACGCCAGGGTTCCTCAACCCTCGTCCTGGAGACCCTGCTTTGCACACCAAGTGACTATTATGCCCATTTTCAATATTCATAATTTTGTTTTTTAGGTCTACTTGAATAGTTTTACATGCTTCATGTAATTGTTTCATACTGTACATCTGTATTCACCCTATACAGTCTAAAAATGCTCTGTTAGAACTTTTGTGTCATTAAGCCCCGCCTCCAGATGAGCTTAGCATGCTCTAATTGGTCAGTTCGCCCACTCTGTTCTCACTGGTCGACCATCAGAATGCCATCCTATTACAAGATCTACCCCTGCAGGTGGGGATTGTGTTACAAGATGATGTCAGCTGGTAACAGACAAATTGGACTGGAATTCCAAAGAGGTGTTTCAGGCAGCTAAACAAAAGAGGTGTTTCTGTTGATTCCCTGCTTTAACACGCCCCCTGCAACTCTGAAAGGTCTTGTTAATGAGCTGATGAGCTGAACCAGGTGTGTTGGAAGCAGGGGCAGCACTAGGAAGTGCAGGGCAGGGTACCTCCAGGGCCAGGGTTGGGGAACAATGACTACAGAGAAACAATTAGACCAACCACCCATCTTCATTTATACCATATGCCGACATAGCATTTGAAGAGACAAGAAGTAACACGGTTAAAAAAGACAGTTTTGATTTCCAGTTTAAAGTCTGAAGCTGCTTGTGTGTGACTCAATTTTGCATGCTGCACATATTTAAAAAGGAAACAAATTAGTGTATATAACATACATTTGAATAACCAAATATTAGAGTTCATTCTCTGTCTTAAGACCCACGGACTGACCGCTTTGCTGTGTGCTTACAGGAAGATCCATCTCTCCTTACGCACCTGTTGGAAGCACTGGACTCTGGAGCCCCTCCGCACGGTGGGATCGCATTAGGTAAGTTGAGACCCTGACACCTGCTACCCTCAGATGCTGCAGATCCATCAGTCTGAAAAAAAAAATAAGGTCATAGCAAGACCGCAGCGACTGAAAGACTTTCTAAAGTTATCTCCTCATATCAGCCGGCACCGGTCATGCTCTGGGCAAAAATTGATTTTCCGACGAAGATTACTTGGCAGGACTGTGACTGTTCGAGGACTTGAGACTTGAGCGAGATTGTCCCAGTGTGCATTTGAGCTTTAGAACATGCCCTTAGTAAAGCATCTGACCGAAAATGATGTAACTTTTTTTTTCTTTCTTTTTTTTTTTTTTGCTCTTGCACATTTTCAGCCCTTTTCAGGTAGTTCTGAAAATGTGATCCTAAACAGCAAAAGCTCTGTAGGAATATCTATAGCAGTATTTCTATATCAGATTTGTTCTCCTCCTCAAGGGCTAGACCGCCTGGTGTCCATCATCGTGGGGGCCCCAAGCATCAGGGACGTCATCGCCTTCCCCAAATCCTTCAGAGGTTATGACCTCATGAGCCGCGCTCCTGATTTTGTGTCGTTGGAGGAACTGAAGCCGTACCACATCTCCGTGATCTGGCCTAACGCGGACAGCAGAGAGGACGAACAGCCCTGACCGTTCCATTCTGCTCCATCTTCCCGAGTAACTCGTGCCTGTTTGTGAAAGGAGGAAAGAGACTAGAGCGGCTACTGTCCACTTTCAGTGTTTGCCGTTGGTGATGGCTTCTGAGCAGTAGGACTGTGACCCCATCTCATAAAAGATACACAGCGCCTGTGTGAGACAGAGACTTGCAGAGGCGACAGAACAACCTCCAACATGTCCATGAATCAAAGCGCCTGCCGTTAATGATCTGTTATGTATGCTGTCAAGATTAATAATGCAAGGGGTGTCCAGCTCCCTTCCCGGAGGGCTTTAGTCCATCAGTGTTTTCACATTTGAGTGCACACTTCTGCCATTTCTTACTTGGTTTAAGTAGGTATGTCTGAGCAAGGAATTCAAAGCCTGTGTTGGACTCCAGCCACCCTGAACCGGACATACCAGAAATATATCTGTCTAATACTACTGTGTTTTCTGTACTCACTGTTTTTGCTTTGGTAATGTTATCAAAACCATTAAAGATGGGCCATTAAAACATTGCATTTTGTCCGTGACTCCAAAATGTTCCAGACTGAGAGAACAAGGAGAATGCTCCAGTAGGGGGTAGCCTTGTTCCATCACGCTTTCCTTTCCTTTTCCTCTTCAGGCCTCCCGAATCGAGGCAGCAAGCAATGCATATCTTACAATATCTCCAGCATTGGACTTCCAAATACAGCTCGAGTTTTCTGCTGAGGGCTGATGCCTTGTCTACAGCAGCCGCATGCTGATCTCCTGGGCTTGGGTCCACACGTCCGTGACATTGAGAGTTATTTCAAACTACATCCGGCGTGCCGAGGCAAAGCGGAGAGACCAGGTTTTGGTGTTGTTGAATACCGCCAATTCACTCATCACTCTTTGTTAATGATGCATAGCCTCCGCCCTGCTGTGCTGCAGGCCCACCTTTCAGTGAAGGCTCACCGTCTGCTGACGAAATGCCATTTGCTATGCCGTCGCTTGCCGACACCGACAGGCTTGCACGCAGATGTTCTCATTAATTCTCTAAACACATACACGTACCCTTCTGAACACGCATACAAACGCACACTCAACCCCTGATTTTCAGATTTCAGAGGGAAAAGCCCTGCAAAGGGAATCTGTCCTGAATTTTTATTTATATATATATATTTTTTAATATAATTTTTTGTGTGTGTGCATTTATGAAAGGAGTGAAGAGCACATGACTGTATACATTCTGTTGTACAGTAGGGCTGCAGTGATAACAGAATAGAGAGCCACATGCAAAACTACATAATAGTGTACTACAGATACTACACTAATGAAAGCACTTCTGTTGATGGTGTAGTCTTTTTGACATGCTGTTGAGTTCGGTAGTATCAGATTTTGGACACAGGATAATTGATTACCATCCCATTTGTCGTCTCCACCACTGCCACCATATTGATGGCGCACTACCGGTCAATGCACCGCTTGCAGAACCAGCATTTATACGCCATTAAAGCATTTACAGCCGTAGTGTGCTGCATGGCTCATGGTTGTAGTGACAACAGCAATTCAAAACCACGGTGTAGCGGTAAAACTGTGTAAGCTTAATTCTCAGCTGTCTGATCTCTGACCTCATAAGGAGGCCGTTGATTTAAATAGTTGATTAGTCCAATTGGTTTGAAACGTCATTGAATAGTCAAACAATTATATAATTATACGTATGCATAGGTTATAAACTGATTTCTCTGTTTAGCCAGGTGACTTAAGCCCAAAGACAAGTCTGTCCAGTGGGAAATAAGCTAATGGCTGTTCTGATTGGGCAATCTTCATATTTGGGCTTGAGGTATCTGGCTAACTGAGAGCTCTGTTATTGTTGAATACCCCCTGCTGTTCTCTGTGAAAGAAAGAAATGATTGCAAACATTTGCTGCTGTCACAAACTGTGCCAAGCTAAAATGCACCTGAGGTAATGCGTTCAGCCATATATACATTTCCCCCAAAGTCACTGGAACCTCTAAATCATGAAGTCGTTAAAGAGTTGAAATATGAATATTGCTCCATGCAAGCCAACGTTGGTTGTTTTAAGACTATGTACATTTTAAGACCCTTAACATTTACACAGCACTGACATGGTTAACACCAAGTCAGAATTACTCCTAAAGCTGGCAGTGTGCTGAAAACAAAAAAGCATTTTGAGGTATGTGGTCCAGAACCGCATACCTCTATACTAGCCATACAATGAATGGACTTCTTGCTGGTGTACTTTGTTTGACATGTTGTATGTTAGTATGTGGTTTTGGATGCAGCCCCAATCACTGCATTGTTTGCTTTGAGAAGGACACTGTCCATGCCCTGCGCCGTATGCGCTCCATTCCGTCCCTGGTGTAGCTTGCAGCTTTGGAATTGAAATTTCCTCCAAAGAGAATGTCTGTTTGCTCATAAGATATATAGCAAATAGAACGTATCTGAGCTTAGGGACCTTCCACAAGACAGCTGCTGCGTGGCCAACCCTGCAATGCACAAGGAACTCACAGTCCCCTACCCTCCACTGTCCATCAGCACTACCTCTGCCTGGGGTTCACCTTGGCCGACGCTCTGACTGGCTCTACCTGAGGGTGAAAAGAATGAAGCCATGCTCGCTGTGCATTTCACCCTAGCCACCGCTCGCCCATCTTTCTGTAGGTCACTTGAGGTCATCATACGGTGGTTAAGTGACATTCGAATGAGGTGGCGCTCATCACGGTCAGTAGAGAGTGGTTTTGGCCCTCTGCCAGTCTGTAGCTGTGTTGTCCTGTGTGTTTGCTGCTTGACCTTGTTCTTATGAACCAGACGCTTACTGTAACTGCCAGTAAAGCTAGAACCGAACCTTCTGTTCCTCACTAAGAACCTGCTGTACATGTGGAGATGCTGATTTAAGAAGAAACTGGAGTGGTCTCTTATTTATTTCCAGAGCTGTAGTTTCATAGCTCTTCATTGTCTGCTCCTTCGGAAACGAGAAAATAGTTCACTCTATCAATAGCGAACCTCAGGACACAGTTTGAGGTTATTTAGCCGCTTTAACCTTGACCTAACGACAAACGACGCAAGTGAGCAACAACAACAAACCCAGATAGCTAGCATTGTAATCAGTGAGGCTGTCCGTAGCAGCTGTGAGCGGTAGAGCGATGCGGCGCAGAACAGTGTGCAGTTTGTGACGCCTCGTTTCCATTTTTGATGTGTGGCGTCGTCATTCAGCCTCAAAATAGAAGAGGAGAAACTGGTGCAGTTCAACGACCCTTCCAGTCAACAATCTGGAGAACCTGTCAGAGTGCTGGAAATCAGAGATGAATACAGTTTGCTTTATGTCTCTGACTGATTAGGATATTCAGCTAATTAAACTCAGCAGATATAACCGAGCTGCCCAACAGGAGGCCGGCATAATGTTATTTATGACTAACATATGTATGTTATTCAGTCTACTGGTTAAATGTGGAAAACGTAACCCATTATACACACTATTAAATGTCCCAAAATCACAGATTGGTCAGTTAGGCATACAGTATCTTCACAGTCTTGTCTTAAAACATTGCTACAATGTGGCCAAAAGGTGGTGCGGTTTATGTTGCCACAACCTCAGTGCTAAATAACATTGTCAAATGGTGCTATGACTACCTGTTGGCAACTTCCTTGGAGTTCCAGGGAGAAATAACGGAAGTCATGAAAGATTCCATGAGGTTGTGACCTCTATGTCATTTCAGGCTTGTCAGATAACATTGTCATAACTTTCTGAGGAATTGCAATTTAAAATTGTGAAAATGTTGTTGGCACCAAAACAATATGTTGTCACAACATTGGGTTGATGTTAGGATGAAAGTAAAGCATGGAGGCAGTGTGGCACCAGGGCCGCCATTAAAAAGCAGTCACCACGGCTTTTCAGTATATATGCTATACAACCACCTGGTAATGGACCATCCGGAACTCTCCAGCTAGAAACCAAAAACCTGCTTTGGCTATGAATCACAGGAAAGGCTTAAGTTCAGGGACATCATGGATAAGCAAGCTACATCCAAACCACATACTACTATACTACTACTACTATACTACAGATACTAATGAATGCCCTTCGATTGGCAGGATACCCTTTTTTGAGCTACTATTGACTTTGGTAGTATGAGGTTCTGGATGCAGCATGTTTGGTTTGGATTACCATCACACTTGTTGCCGTCACCACCATCGTCATATTGTTGCCGCACCACGCGAAGCTCATAGAGCCACCGTTAGTACATAAGCCATTCTGACAGATGGAATACAGCCATAGTCTGCTGCATGGTTCATGGTTGTAGTGACAACAGCAACACAACAAAACGGTGTAAGCCTTTTTTTCCCCCGGCTGTCCGACCTGGTGAAGAGAAAGAGGCTGAAGAGCTGAGCCAGCGAAGGAGAAACCTTTGGATAGCGAGCATAAACAAGAGAAGACTTTCAGCTGGCTCCCCATATCCAAGTCAGTTCTCGTGCTCTCAGGTAGCTCAAGGAGACAGTTAGGTGAAGGATGAATTAGGATGAATACGAATGGTTCACTATTGACAACTGACACAATGTAACTATGCCTCGGTCTCTTATGGTTTAGCTAGACAGCGAATGCAGTTGAGTGAATGTTTGCAGGGCTAACTTTAAGTTAACGTTAAGTCAGCACTGCATCTAACTGAGGCATCAGTATTACTCTCTTTGCAATCACCATGTGATTTGGTTTTGTAGTTGATGGTAAAGGGAGAATATCACCGAGCCCTCTACAGACGGAATAAAAGATTTGTATGATTTGTATGCCTTTGGCTTCTGCTATGTGTAGGCTGATGCAGTATTTACAAGTTTACTATACTATGTCTGGATATGTTATCGTGGGCAATAACACATAATCGGGACTCAGAGATAGCATATCAATTTTGTATGAATCAACACTCCCTGATCCAGTTAACATCTTGGTAGCTTGATATCTTGGAAGCCATTGACTGCTCACTCACTTATGTTTCCAACATCATGCGTGTCAGAGGTTTGGTTTAGTTTAATCCTTGCATTGTTTGAAGTGCACTGCCAGCTCCTACTGCAGTTCAGTATTTTTAGCACAGAGAGTGTGAAATATTGATACTGTTGTACACTGGCACAGTTTATTTACTGCATGCTCCATCTGATCAGACCTGTTTACACCTTACATTAAAGTGTGTTTTTGGTGATCAGATCATGTTTGGATTTCACTTGACCGCATGGAATGCCAAGTGTACACACGCCCAGCTCCCATCACTCTCATCACTCAAACCACATTTGGAGGTATTTAGAGACGGATCTTGACCACATTTATTAACACCCACAAGTGTAAACAAAATGTGGTTCTGTTTTCCATATAGTTGCACCCAGAAGGAAGTGTGGGATTGCAGTGCTATTGGGAAGGAAGATAAAGATTACCAGGAACAATAAATGATGATACATTTACAGAAGTAGTGTCTCAGTATGGGGTCGGGCCATACCATGCCATACGTCTCGGCGTGGAGTTGTAGAGGTTCCTAATGGTGTCCTGCGATAATCCATCCCATGCAGCTTGAATATTCAGTAATAACACTATTCAATATGTTAACTGCATTTAGTAGGTTGCCATGCAATTGAGCTGCTTGGAAAACACCTCCATTAAGGAAATCTGTCTGCTAATTCCCACAACATACCTAAAATGCCACCCATACAAAGTAATGCATGCAACCTCCTCACATAACCAATAGCCTTTTATACCATAGCAGACAGCTGCAGTTCGGTTTCAGTTTTTTTGCCACTTGTCGCTATAAAAGCATGAATTAAATATAGTGGGTTTAGTTGAGCAGGAAGATTGGTCAGTGATGCATTGCCTGACACCAGGAGTTAAAGTAGAGATACCCAAGGTGAAATATACCTCCAGTAAAAGTAGACGTTCCTCCCTTTACACCTCCACTTGAGTAAAAGTACTAAAGTATTTACCTTCAAATGTACTTAAGTATGGACAGTAACAGTAGCATGATTTATTATGGGTCTAATGTCGTATTATAATTTCTGGAACAAGACTCTTAATCAGCTCAGTTTAGGTGAAGAGACTCTAGTGTCTCTCAGTCCACCAGTCTTTAATAGAAGGTCGTTGATTAGTCTGACACAGATGTCTATTTAAATGATCATAAGCACAGAACACTGAAGGAGAACAGCTTCCATTAGCTAGAACCAAGCTCTGTCCAACAGGTCAAAACATGCTCTAAACAAAATGACCACTGTAGCCTGATTAGTGGACTTGCTTCATGCTTCTTTCGTTTGGACATGTTAGAGTTTTATCCACACATGAGCCAAAAGGAAGAACAGATTCACCCATAACTAGACCCAGTTACTAGATATTAGATATTAGAGTTTGAAATGTAGTGGAGTTAAATATACACCAACACACTACTTACAGTACGCTAACGCATTACACTTACCGAGTTACTGTACACCGACACACTACTTACAGTACGCTAACGCATTACGCTTACCGAGTTACTGTACACCGACACACTACTTACAGTACGCTAACGCATTACACTTACCGAGTTACTGTACACCGACACACTACTTACAGTACGCTAACGCATTACACTTACCGAGTTACTGTACACCAACACTCTACTTACAGTACGCTAACGCATTACACTTACCGAGTTACTGCACACCAACACTCTACTTACAGTACGCTAACGCATTACACTTACCGAGTTACTGTACACCAACACTCTACTTACAGTACGCTAACGCATTACACTTACCGAGTTACTGCACACCAACACACTACTTACAGTACGCTAATGCATTACAATTACCGAGTTACTGTACACCAACACACAACTTACAGTACGCTAATGCATTACAATTACCGAGTTACTGTACACCACTGATGACATTAACAACTTATCAACCAGTTGTTGCAGCCCTGCTGTGAAAGGCTTTATGAGCTGCAGTGTAAAAGCTGATGTATCAGTCAAAAGGAAAGCTCTTATCTTTGCAATGCGTTTTAACCTGTTTAAAAATGTCTCAGCCTTTTACTTTATGCGTTGAATGGGTTGAAAGCAATGAATAAGCATTACTCGTACACTCCTACAATCGTACCCTCATCATCAAAAGAATAGCTGCACCCAGAAGGAAGTGTTGGATTGCAGTGCTATTGGGAAGGAAGATAAAGGTTACTCAACATGTCAGACGTCTCGGCATGGAGTTGTAGAGGTTCCTACTGCTTTCCTGTGATAATCTATCCCATGCAGCTTCAATATTCTCACACAGTTCCTACAGATTTTGCGGTAGGGATGGAGGTGGAGTGACACTAGCCCTTCTGGACGTGTGATGTGTGACAACAAACCGTTCATCTTGGTGCTGGACACGGTGCCTCAACCCATGGAATCGTTGGTCTTTTCCACCAAGACAAAAGTGGGACTTGTCACTGAAGATGACCTGCTGCCAATCTGAGTCACTCCATCACAGTCTGGCACAACACCACTGCAGTCTTTGGCGACGTTGACGTGGTGTTAAGAGCAGTCGTCGTAAAGGTCTGCTTACATGTAGTCCTGCGTCGTGCAGCCGTCTGCCAATGGTGCTGGCACTAACAGTATGACTCATGGACGGCATCACTGCTCGCTGAATGTCCGCAATCCTGGCTGTTGGGTCAGTCAGGTACAGCGATAAGGCCATTCTTGCCATTCTTGCCATTCAAACCTACCCACCAAGTTTCATTCCTGTTGGTTGATTCCTTCTGGATGCAACTATATGTGCAGCTATTCTGCTGATGATGGGTGTACAATCAGGGTAAAAATGTTTTTTTCCCCACTTCTGTAATGTTACCATTTCAGAGATGTGAGGTTTCGTTATGACAGATGATATTCTAAACTGGGCTTCTGTATGCATGGCCTCCTTCAGTGAATATAAAAAAATGCAAATCAAGCAAAACACCAAAAAAAAAAAAAAAACGAAGGCGACGCGTCAGCCGTCACTGCTCCGGGCTGCAGTTTCAAAAGGCAACCTTCTTCATCACAGCAGATGGAGAACAATCAACCCAATCACGCGTTCTCCAAGATACAGAAGCTCTTTGACGGGGGGAGAAAAAAACATTGGGAATGACAGCGAGGTATAGGAGTCAAGCGTAAACTCACTCATGGCGGTGTTCCAGCCCCACCGCTGTTAGGAGAGTGAGCGAATGACTGCTGAAATTGTTGTTTAACTCGCGTTCAGTAACTCCCCCATCGCTCTCGCTCTTTCTCTCTCTATCACCGTCACCCTCGATTTATCCATGCACTCAAATGTCCTAAAATAACCTGCCGTTGCTGCTTGAAGTACGCAACAAACACGAAAGGTCAGGGGAAGGACTATGAAATTTCCCCCCACCGTGCAAACCACTTTGAATTGGCACGTTCCCCTGGAGCAGTGGCTCTCATGGGCTGTGGAAGAAGAGTAATTATAATGGATTCCAGCTGAGAGTCCTTTTTTTGTGGCTTAATTTGTCTCTGTGTAAATCTCCCCCGTTTTGTAATCTCTTGGGAAAGAGTAAGCCAAGTGGATGTGGTCAGTAGGGAGGACTCCTTTAGGTAGCTTACAGACACGCGGCAAGGATAATGAGCCCGGCCTGATGGACTCCCAGCATTTGCAGCTAATCTGAAAGGATATTTGTAGGATATTACCAATTTGCTACTCATTAATAAAGATATAGCCTGGTGTTTGTTTGGTTTTTTTTCTTTCTCTCTTTCCTTCTGTCTTTCATTCTTTCTCTTCAGCTCAGAAGACTTGTAGCACATATTTCATGACTGAAAACGTTTGGTTGGCAGATAATCTCTGCTGCTGTTAATTATCTATGAGCCTCGCAGACTGCGCCGTGAAAGCCCGAGACAGTTCATATCAGTTTCTGCAGTAGCATATGCAATGTTGGAAGTAGCACTTCATGACTGCATTTCAAAAGCCCACTCACACTGCTGCTAGTTAAGCTGTCATTCAAAGTACTGCAGTACTGATTTCGTTGCTAGACACATCATTGTATAGAGGTGGTGATGGAAAAGGGAAAGTTAATGTACTGCGTGCCCCAGAAGCTCTGGAGTAGCAGTTATAATACAAGCCAAATCTAATTTCTTATGAAGGAAAGGGTGTTAGCTATCCTTCCCTACCTCCTTTTACCTCCACGGCTACACAGGAGCAAGGTGGAATTCATGCTCCATAAATTATTCCTTTGACAATGGACTGAAACACGAGATTTGCCAATACCGGGGAAGGTTTACTGAATAACCACAGATGTCAGAAGAATGGTTCTGATTCTGTTCAGTCCAGAGTAGGGGTGGGCAATGTGAGATATAGTATTACTGTTATTGCAGTACATTGCAAAATTAGTGTAGTTTGATAATAAGTGAATATATACATTAAATGCATAACTAATGCACATTTTAATGCTCAATTACTGGGGAACAAAAACAAAATACACTCATTATCAAAAGAATAGTTGCACCCAGAAGGAAGTGTGGGATTGCAGTGCTGTTGGGAAGGAAGATAAAGGTTTCTATGAACAATAAATGGTGATAAATTTAGACTGATATGGGCAATATTTATTTAGCTACACATACAGAAGTAGTGTCTCAGTATAGTTTTGGGCCACCATGTTTGCTAACGCAACATGTCAGACGTCTCGGCATAGAGTTGTAGAGGTTCCTAATGGTGTCCTGTGATAATCCATCCCATGCAGCTTGAATATTCTCTCACAGTTCCTGCAGATTGGGAAGGTGGAGGTGGAGTGACACCAGGCCTTCTGGACGTGTGAAACGTGACAACAAACCGTTCATCTTGGCGCTGACCACAGTGCCTCCACACATGATTAATTGGACATCTCCACTAAGACAAAAGCAGGACTTGTCACTGAATATGACCCGCTGCCATTCTGAGTCACTCCATGATAGTCTGGCACAACGCCTTTGCAGTCTTTGGCGACGTTGGTGTGGTGTTAAGGCCAGCTGAGGTAACGGTCTGTGTGCATGCAATCCTGCTTTGTTCAGCCGTCTGCCAATGGAGGTCCATGAAGGGCATTACTGCTCGTTGAATGTCCGCAATCACGGCTATTGGGTCAGTTAGGTACAGAGATAAGGGCCGTCCTTGTTTACATCACGTGTCATCAGACATCATTCGCATGTCTCCTGATTTCAAACCTACTTGTTTCATTTGACTAGCCGAATTTCTGGTGCATAGAGCTGTTCCCTCAAGAAATGCACGGCTTTGATTCCCAGCTGGGGTGTCTGGGCCTCTTTCTGTGTGGAGTTTGCATGTTCCCCTGTGTCTGCGTGGGTTTCCTCCAGGTGCTCCGGTTTCCTATCACAGTCAGGTGAAGTGGAGATGCTAAATTGAGTATATGTATGTGTGTCTGCCCTGTGATGGACTAGTGGCCTGTCCAGGGTGTTTCCTGCCTTCTGCCTAGTGGGCTCTGGGATAGGCTCCAGCACCCTGCCGAGAACCAGAAGGAAAAATGGCTTAGAAGATGAATGACTGAATGAATAAATGAATGAATGAACGAAAATGTATTTGCTTACTAGGGCACATAGCAAGTACTGTATCATCAGTATAAAATTTAATGAATGAAGTAATTCAACACACAAATATATGAATTTAAAAAGGGAGACTTAGACCACTCGTAGACAGCCTGTAAAGAAGACCCCCATGCAGAAGAGCCCCATTTACACTCAAACCCCAATACCTCAATTACCAGCATACCTAATGTTCAGGATTTATGTCATTTACCCTTGATGGGTTTTTGATATCCCAAGAACTGAAAGCACAAGTATAAAAAACGTTCTGGTCTTACTGTATCGCTTTTGCCCAGCCATGACCACACAGGGGAAGTTTTATTTCAGCTTTTCTCAGGTGCTATAACTGGAATCAGGTACAAAATACAGTCCCTGTCACAAGGTGGCCCAGAAATGTCCCGTTTCTGATGGCTGTAATCAAGACATCGTTGAGTTTCTCAGTGATATATCAAATCTGGTTATACGTGAACCCTCCTAGTCATTTCCTTGGTAATTGTTCTGGGTCTCAAGCAGGTAAACTGTCTCAGTCTTACTGGATTTTCCACTCCAGCGTTCATTCACACTTATCCCCTTCGTGATTAATTATCATTTTATAGCACATGTGTAGAAGTGCATATGTGGAAGGGGATATGGTGTAGTGGTTCAGCATTCTTTGGCACTGCGTCTGTTCCAAAATAAAAAGAGATAAATATTCTATTGTGCTTTATGAAGATGTCTCTAGATATTTTTGCCATATCGCCCACTCACCACCTAGATTTAGAGCCGTTTGCCAATTGTGTTTACACAAAATGAAATTTGTCTTCTGTATTTGACCCATCTGTGAAGTGAAACACCCACATACACACACACTAGGGGGCAGTAAGCACACTTTCCCAGAGCGGTAGGCAGCCCCATCCACAGCACCCGGTGAGCAGCTGGGGAGTTAGGGCACTTTAGTCATGTCCTGCTGATTCAGGGTATCGAACTGGAGACCCTCTGGCTATAAGGCTGGTTCTCTAACCTCTAGCCCACAACTGTAGGTCGCTGCGCTGTGACTCGTGTAGGTAGATCAACGTTATGTAGCCAATTTAAAACTAGATGAAACTGTTGTAGAATGCATAAGGAGTTCCAACAGGCTTACACTGTCCTCTGAAAGCCGCTCAGTCTTTTTCGTACCTCCACCCTAGTCAACACTGCCGTATTCTGCAGTTAGGCTACAATGTTCATTTTCCCCCCTATGAATATGAATGATATTTCATATGCTGGAGCCATAATTTCCTTGACCTTTCTGCAATTTTCAAAGTCTAACACACTGAAGGTGAAGGTCAGATTTATTCAGCAGTACTGGCCAGTGGACTCAAGAAAAGAACAAGGGGTGGGGGGGAAGAAAAACACAGAACGAAGTGAACTAGGCTGGCTGCAAATGAGGCTAATTATCTACAAATCAGAGAGACTCTTTGAACAACACACAATTAGCAGCTTCAGGAGGTAAAAGGCAGGTAAGTGAAACCGAATGTACCTGATATCTGCAGAGGAATATCATCGTCTTGTGTGCATAAAGGAGTCATATTCCATAAGATATATGGCACGTATGCACCACTGCCGCCTACAGAAATGGAATACATAGTAGATTCATGTGGTAAATCATTCAGAAAGGGAATATTTCATAAGATGCGGCACAATTGGTCAAAGCTACTGACAATGAGCTTCCCCCTCAGCGACTAATAATGAAAATCAAAGGCGCACTGAATAGCGTTTGGTTAATTCTGAAAGACCCATCTCAGATTCCACCCCCCTCTTCTTTCTCGCAGGACATTTTTGCAAATATTAAACATGCTGGTCTTAATGGGGTACCCCTGTTGGATTTTTCATGAGGTCGGTGAAGTTAGGACTCGAAGGAGCCTTTGAGAGCAAGTGAGCTTTTTTTTTCTGGGTTGGGAATCAGTTGGAGCACAGCAAAGAATGAGAAAAGCAGAGGTGGCACTGATGACCCAGACCACAATCCTAATGATTGACTGCATCAAATTGCAGCTTTCTAATTGGCGGAAATGGAGGGAAAGAGTTAAGGAGATAGTTCGGACAAAAATCCAATTTATGCAATTTTCCCCCTTCCCCCGAAATGTGCTCCAACAGCCAAGACATGTTTGGCACCTAAAGTTTGCTTCATTAGTTTTGCACTGGAGCTACAAGGTTGTGCGTGAGTCAGAGATTATCCATTCGTTTATTTAAGTTCGAGTCGACTAGGCCAAGAAGTTCAGGTTCAAGATGTTTTTTATTTTGGTGTTTTTAATAGTTTTAGGAGAAAATTACATAGAAACCTTCAACACTAAGTATGCTTTCAAACCAGCAATTAGTCAGTGCCCACTCTTTACAGTTGTGCACCCTGCTGCTACAGTAAAAGGAACTTAAATCTGTGTTTTCCTTCTAATTAGGTTCATCTTACTCTTGCAGGCAAACAGTAAACATGTACTGAGTATACTTCTGAATAATGTTCCAATCGCCAGTACATGACTAATATGCTGTGTTTCATCATATCTCTCCACTCTTATTGTAAACTGGGTGCTCCTAATCTTGGGTAATGTTTCCATAATCACTCCTCTTAGTATTCACAAGGCTGATCTCTCTTGCTCCGCCCACAGCAAACAGTTTCAGATATCGAGAAATTTAGCAAGCTAAAGCTAACCCAGCATACACATATGTAATAATGATAATAATAATAATAATAATAATAATAATACTCTTCCTGCTGCATGAAGATGTTAAGTCATTTTAACTAGTCTCCAACACTATAATACACTATATGGCCCAAAGTATGTAGACACCAGACTATCACACCTATATAAACTTGTTGGACCATGTCCTGTGGCATTGTGGCTATAAAAGTCTCCAATATTCTGTAATGGCTTTCCATTACAGAATATTGGACATATCAAGACATTGATATGTGTATGTGGGAACTTGTACAAATTCAGTCAAAAGAGTTTTTGTGCAGTCAGACACTGATACTGGACGAGAAAGGCCTGACTCACAATCAATAGTCTAATCCCAAATTGTTCATTGGGGCTGAGATCAAGGCTGCAGGTCAGTGGAATTCTTCCACACCAAATTATGTCTTTATGAAGCTTGCTTTGTGTACAGGGGGCACAGCAATGCTGGAAGAGGTAAGGGTCTTTACCAAATTGTCTCCGAAAAGTTCAGAAGCATACATAGTCTAGAATGTCTGTATGCTGTAGCATTAGCTACTAGGCCACGGAAATCCTTTTCATGAAGCTTCTGAGCTACAGCTGTTGTAGCTTCCAGAGACACTTCCATTTCACAATAATATCACTAACAATTGACCAGGGCAGATTTAGCAGGACAAACATTACTGCTAGCAACTGCAATAGGTGTGGCTGAAACAGCAGTGCGCAGTATTTCATGTCTACATACACTCATCATCAAAAGAATAGTTGCACAAGTAGTTGCACCCACAAGGAGCCAATAGATAGGAATGAAACTTGGTGATTAAGTTTGACATCGTGAGACTTGCGAATGATTCAAGTTTCGCATGTGATGTAAGCAAGGACAGGCCTTAATGCTGTATCTGACTGACCCAACAGTCACAATTGCAGACATTGAGCGAGCAGTGATGCCCTCCATGAGTCATCCTGTTAGTGCCAGCACCATTGGCAGATGGCTGCACGATGCAGGACTACATACAAATAGACTGTTACAGCAACTGCCCTTAACACCACGTCAATGTTGCCAAATACTGCAATGGTGTCGTGACGAGTCCCGCTTTTGTCTTGTTGAAGACGACTAATGAATCTGTGTGTGGAGGTAGCGTGGTCAGTGGCAAGATGAACGGTTTGATCTCCCGCCTCACACATCCAGAAGGCCTGGGGTCACTTCACCTCCATCGCTACCGCAAAATCTGTAGGAACTGTGTGAGAATATTCAAGCTGCATGGGATGGATTACCACAGGACACCATTAGGAACCTCTACAACCCCAATGCCGAGGCATCTGGCATGTTGCATTAGCAAACATGGATGGCCCAACGCCATACTGAGAGATGCTACTTCTGTATGTGTAGCTTTGTAAACATTGCCCAAATCAGACTAAATTTATTATCATTTAATGTTCCTGGTAACATTTACCTTCCTTCCCATTAGCATTGCATTCTGACTCTTCCTTCTGGGTGCAACTATTCTTTTCATAATCCTAGTGTACTTTTGCCCATATAGTGTACTTTAAAAACTGGTAAAGATTCAGGCTTCAGGATGGCTGCTACTACTGGTTTCGCTATGCAATGTACTATTGTATCTTTTAACCCTGTTCTTCATAGAGGTGGACTTTTAGCGTGTGAGGTTTAAGTGTAGATGTGCGAGTCAAGTGTGTGCACTTGTATGGAGACTGAAAAAAAGGCAAGGGGGGGGGGGGGGGCAGAATTATTTAAAGGTACAGTAGCGCTATCCAGTCCTTATTAAAACTCATTAAGAGAGGCTTGCTGCTTGATTCTCCAGGGCTTGAGGGAGATTGCATTAATGATGCCGAACGAGCAGCAGGCCAGCATGGGCTGGAGCAAACTCACAGATTCGTGTTGCCCATTAGAGCCTCCCTCGTAGAGCTGAGAGGGCTTCAAGTGGCGATACTCTACTTCAGCCACCCGCATGGAAGTCTTTTTTGATACATTAAGGGAGTATTTTTTTCTTTTCCACCAAAAAAAAAAAAAAAAAAAGAAGGTAGAAGAGCATGTGGGCAAATGCTGCCTTTTTTTTGGTGTGTTTTTGCTTCTATGCCACTTGGCAGAAGCAATTTGACCACTGCTTTATGCACCGAATACCTCCAGTATTCGTCACCACTTGTTTTGGCAGGAAAGATTGAGACATACGTCTCCCGACCCCACCCTCAATCTGCCAAGACGTATCGGGGCTTGAATAATAGATAGTCTGTCAGGCCTCCTGATGTCGTTTGCTGTCAATATTGAAACAGCTTGTTTCGCGCAGTATGCTAAGGGCCTCACTGCACAGCACACGCCTGCTGTATAATGCGGAGGGCAAAAAATAAACATGTTCAGTGCGGCTAATTTGAAACCGTGCCCGCTGCTTTGGAGGAGGAAAGGTATTATTGACCAGCAGGCCTGTTGCTCCGAAAATAGATTCCCGATCGATATGGTAAATGGTTTGGTTCACAGGCGCCACTATTTTTCACCGCAATTTAAATACAGGCATGTAGGGTCAGCAGTAGACATCTCGTTTATCTTACATGAAAGGTACTTCATTTCATTCATGCTGGAAAAGAACACAAGGCCTTAGATGTTTGCTTCAGATAGCAGAATACCTCAACTAGAGAGGAGTTTACTGCTGGCACTGATGTTTGTCATTAAATGCAAAGCTTAACGTTGTTCTGAATCTGTCTGTGTGTTTAAAGCTTAGGTCTACATTTTCTGTTAACCTAAAAACAGTTACTTATCTTTCATGAGTGGGTGTGTACTGATCGTTTTTTGATCATTCAGTTGCGAGCCTGTGCTTCAAACTACAGCGAAACTTCATGCGGTGACCTTGCAGGCGTCAACGCAGCCATACAGACTCCAAAGTAGGGCTCCCCAAATATATTGTTTCAGCATCGTCATCACGATGTGCACATGTGCAATACTTGTCTAGTAAGACAAATTAAACGAAACAAGTCATGCTACAACGTTTCTGCTGCTTGATACAAAATAAAGACTTGCATGATTCCTTGACTCTGAGCGCTTCACAGCTCTCACCTGATTTTGTGTTTGGCGAATTAAAGCCAACTGCACTCAGCATCAAAAGACTAGTTGCACAAATAGTTGCACCCAGAAGGAATCAACCGACAGGAATGAAACTTGGTGGGTAGGTTTGACATTGTGAGACATGCAAATGATTCATGTTTCATGTTCAGCTGCAGAAGGATGGGCCTTATCGCTGTACCCGATTGACCCAACAGCCACGACTACGGACGTTCAGCGAGCAGTTAATGTCTGCACCATTGGCGGACGGCTGCACGATGCATGACTACATGCATGCAGATGGTTACAACAACTGCCCTTAACACCATGTCAACATCGCCAAAGACTGCAATGGTATCATGCCCGATTGTCATAGAGTGACTCAGAATGGCAGCGGGTCATCTTCAGTGACAAGTTCCATCTTGGTGGAGAATCAGAGATGAACGCATTACACGTCCAGAAGACCTGGTGTCACTCCACCTCCACCCCTACCACAAAATCTGCAGGAACTGTGTGAGAATATTCAAGCTGCATGGGATGGGTTATCCCATTCTGAGATGCCTGGCATGTAGTGTTAGCCAACACGGTGGCTCAACGCTATTCTGAGAGATACTACTTCTGTATGTGTAGCTAAATAAATATTGCCATATCTAAATGTCTAAATTTATCATCATTTATTGTTCCTGGTGACCTTTATCTTCCTTCCCAATAGCACTGCAGTCCCACACTTCCTTCTGGGTGCAGCTATTCTGTTTATGATGAGTGTATATAGCATTAAAGTTCCAGAAAACATGGTTCATGGTTAAGAGTGTTAAAAAGACATTTCTAAGCTTTTTATTATTATTTTTTATTTTCACCCCCCAATCATTTTACAGTGCATAATGTTTTTGCAATATTGATGTTCAAGATGTTCAAACTCTTGAGCTGAATATTTTTCCATATCGCAATATATATCGCAAGGGAAAAAATTGTAGTGTCAGTTTTTTTCCAATATTGTGCAGACCTATTCTAAATAGGTATTGAATTACAAAGAGCTCTAACAACTGTAGATATGAAACTGCTGAGTTTTGATGACTCTGTAGGAAAGCACTTTCCTGTGAGAAAGCTGGACAATGTGTGTCTGCTTTTATGATCAAACACACTCCAATAACAACACTGAGTGCTATTAGTCCTCTGTAGTGATTGTCAGTTGATTGAGGGAGTCTGCAGTCCTGGTGTGTGTTTGCTATCTGAAGGACAGCTCCAGAGATCTGACTCTCTTTTCCTTGAGTCGCGAGGGAGCCAGTTGTTTACAGACTTGTTTACACAGTTGTTTACCGACACTTTCAGACAGATTACTGAGTTGGGTGTCTTAGGATGGACAGCGAGTGTGAAGGGCCAAGACGTTAGCCCGCCGTACGCTCATGCCCCGAGTATTTTTAGAAAGTGGCCTTTGGAAGAGTGCCTTGTTTTGTTTCTTGGATAGACGTTTAGAGGCATGCACTGGCACCCAATTCCCCCTCTGCCAGATTTAGCTATTGCCTTTGAGTCAGATGCTGTGGAAGTTATTACGATAGAGGACTGCCTCTCAACGCTGCTTCGCTCTCCACACCATTAAGTCCGGTTCAATGAATGAGTCCCATATTTCAACCACCGAAAAAGCCCCGTGCCATTCCACTCGACCTGCTGTTGGTCAAACAAACCCAACGAGGCAAGAAGCAGCCAGTTGTTATTAGTTTTACATATTAAAATAGAGGCTAGCAAAAGGCCATAGCATATATCCATTTTCCCACAACCCCATCTCCTTACATGAATGACCTTTTCAAAACAACGTGCAGTGCAGGGAGCTCAGTAATTGTGATGGATTTTCTTTTAACTGAATCGATTCCTGTCACAGTTATTGACTGATCGTCAACTTACGTGTCGCCATAATTGCTGCCTGCAACCCATTACAAGCCCAACACATAGCAGCACCAGTTTCCTAACTAGGTTATCCCAGTAGAAATTCAGCCTGTCAGTCATTTTTCCATGTCAAAACATTCTACTGTTTGATAGCGTAGCATAGCGGAAGGCTTATGGCATGCATGCTATTTCTAGACCAAGTATTTCACCTTGGAGATGGGCTTTTCTAGAACATACATTGGTGCATTGTGAGAATAAGATCCCATGTGTGCTGTGTTCACAAAAGCACTTTGCTTTTTGACTACACAGTTCAATTTTCCAATAAAGCCTGCTGGAGCATTGCATGTAGAAGCCTGTTTCATGTAGGACCATCATACACTGTAGCGCCATACATTTTATATGACTGGCACTCTTAAGCACACGTGTCTCACTTGCTCTTATCATCTGTAACATGTCTTTTGTCTCCCTTTTGATTTTAATAGGAACTTAAAGCTTTTTGTGATCTTAAGTTGAGCGTATTTCCATAGGGCTGCTGGATCACAGGCATTACTGATATAGGAAAGAGGAAAGCATGCGCACTGAGGGGTGGAAGCAGAATGCGAGTGATCACCTCACATCACTCGTGAAACATGTGAAACGCTTTTCGTCATGTCAATAGATCTTCCCCACTTGTAACTTTGATGTTAAGTCAAGGAAATTTCCGTATGTGGTCCTCCAGAGATAGTGCCTTGGAGGGCCTTCGGGATGAGAAGCAGCACTGATATGAAAAAGAGAGCTTTTTTTTTAATGGTATGAGAAGAGAGATGTGAGAGGGGCAGATAGGAGAGAAATGGGTATGTGTGAGAAGAGAGGACGTGTCTCAAATCAACTCCTTTTTTCCCATATGCAGTCAACTCACTGGGGATTGATCCATTTTCCTGGGCGCCCCAATATACAAATAGGACACGGGAAGGTTCATTCTGAGAATGCCTTTCAAATCAAACCATCCGGCAACAAAAATTTAATCTGGAGGCGGTTTTCCACCGAGCAGTGCGGTATGGCTACTAATCCAAACCCAGAGCTATCTGTACACTGCGCTAGCATCTGTGTCCATTTCCATTATGCAACAGAACCGTGAAAGTAGGCAGGATTCTCTGGAGCTTGTGTGGAGGTCACATGATTTCTCATTGAACGTTAGTATTAACCAGGGCATTATTAGAGTTTAATTGATGGTGGGGCTTATAGTTTAATTGATGGTGGGACTAAGCATTTACTTGAGGTGGGCTTTTATGGCCCCAAAATAGCTGTTCATTAAGAACATTCAGAATAACAACAGGCAAAAAATCTGACCATTTGATGATCCTGATCCTGGCTTAGGCTAATCTAATATGACTTAAATAAGATCACCGGATGAAAGATTAGTCGCTGTGCGTGTTTATGGTGGTAGTAATTTCAGGCTCCTGCAGATAGCGTTGCACAAGGATGATGGGGCTACAGATAATGGAGGGCTGTGTGACAGGATTCATAGATTGAGAAGAGGTGGTACAGTGCAGTAAATGTCTCGTTCCATGTGTGGAAAATGGCTCCAAAACAGATGTTAATCACTGGCTAAAAGGAATGACTGCATCATGCCAAAGACCGTAGTGTGAAGTAAGTAGATGAATTTGCAGGCGTATGGAAGCGTGTGATCATACAGGTCTACCAGAAGTGGCAAAAATCCCAGTCTACTGGAAACTGCCCTCAGAATTGTGCCAGGGAATTGCGCAATTCTTTGATGGAAGAGTGGCCGAGCATTGATGTGGCCTACATCCAGTCCATGTCACATTATATCACAGCTGTTATTGGTGCTCGTGGAGGTATTACATGCTATTAGGTATGTTTGAGTCACAGGTGACTCATTTCTTGTCTGGTGATCTTATTATCCATCCACTTTCAATGGAAAGAGATCAAGCAGAGATCCTAAAGCTCCTTTAGCTTCTTTATCTCTTTGTCCATCATATAATACATAATTGTATAAAAAATTATAAGACGTCGATGCTTATGAGAAAATTAGTCCATTTCACTTTAACAGGCAAAAATCTTGACTAGCCTTCAGCAGAGCTTTCTGCTGCCTTAACCCATACGAGTCCACAGTGACGTATGTGTCACAAGCCTTTTAAATGGCTGGAAAGTTCCTTATACAGCTTTATCCTTCACTTAAAACTCAAGGAGTCCCTAAGTGACCCATACCGAACATCCTGGATGCAGGATCACATGACAGTTGGTGATCATACGACTCCATTTAGATAATGGCGATGTTCTTGGTTAGTGCAGTTAGAGACAAAACCAGCTCATTTTAAAAGCTCGTTTTTTGTATCTATAAGGTTCCAACCCATTTAAGAGCTCTAATGCTTTGAAAACATGTTCTATATTACATATACCTATGTTCTATATTACATATACCCATTCTGACCCCATTTCTGGAACACAATGATGGGATACAAGTTATGAAATGGGTGTTATGACATATGCTAGCAGCATTTTGACCATATAATACTTACAGAAGACGCCATGTGACCTCATTCTCCTTTAAGGGGAAATGGGTCTGGGCCCTTATGGGTTAAAGAAATTCCCTATGTCCGTCTGCAGGTTGAGGAACTGAGGGATATGAAACTCTTATGATCAACACAGTGTGACCTTTTCATGGCCATTGTAAACACAATCTGTGGCTCCTGCTGAAGTTATTGTTTCAAATACTGAAGAGAAAGAAAAACAAAAAGAGCTGCAAATAATATAAGTTCTATCTCTGGCGCTCGCTCACACTCTACACTTTCTTGATATTCACACTTACACTAAAGTAGCTGGCTAACGTTATTGATAATTAGCCTACCCCACAAAACTTTGACCTAGGCTATGAAGCAACCGGTTAAAACTTAATAGCTCTATTAACCATAATTCATCACAAAGCTGTAGTGATTACTGTTTGCGCTCTGCATATGCATGTGATTTTTAATGCATATGGTTTTGAATGGAGTCTGATGTTTACCTAAATAAGCTTTTAGTCCAAATGTGATTGGTGTGGCACAACGGGTAACACCACTACCTTCCAGTGAGCTACCACGCAATGTGGGACACTGGGGTTTGATTCCTGGTCTGGGTGACTATGCTAAGCTACACCAATATCCACCAGAGGCTCCACCAGGTCTCCAATAATGCGCTTAAACGTACGAGGTCGGATATGATTGGCCATCAGGAAGCTTGGTACTCTGGCAAGAAGGGTTGGCAAATTCAGCGTAGGTACTCCACTACAGTATAAGTGACCATGTGGGAATTATTTATTTGTAAACTGCTCTGTTTTAACTAGAGCTTACCATACCATACCACACTTCCCAACAGAAAAACACCATGAGATGGCAACCGAATTGGGAAAACATATATGTTTTGATTGCAAGTATGATTGGTATCATAACAAAAGTCTGCATCTTTGTAAATTATTATCACACGATTTTAAGTATTTAAATATTAAGACCGTTTCTGTTCTTCCATTGATAAAAAGATGCTTGTGCAATGTAAAGGGCATCTGGCACATGGCATAAAAAGAAGAATTTAAAATATACATAAAACATAGAATTATGAGGTGTATGGCATATAACATGGTAGTGATGATACAGATAGATCACGAATAATTGGGCATCGTTTCAATATGTCATCACTATCGTCTCCTTTACAACTTTACAGGAGAGGGCAAACACCTTATTTAATCTGAATGTAAGTCAATGGAACCAGACTTTTTTTCCAAGCAAGTGTTCCAGTGATCCATAAAAATAAAAATCGACAAACATGGAGATACATGTTTTCATTGGACAGCCAAGATATTCTACAATTGCATTTTGATGTAATTGTGCAATGCAATATATGCCAGCACCATTTTCCTAGGCCATGAATGTGCTAGCATTTGGTTTACTGCTAAAGAAGCAAAGCCTTTTCTGTCAAGGAGTATTTTTTCTGCAATTAAGAATCATGTTTGTGATGTCACAAGCCTTCCAGAAAGGTCATGTGTCACAATGCCCCAACAACGCTAATCCTGTTATGACGAAATCAGGTCATTCACTTTTGTTCCATAGACTGTCATTCACTAAGTACTGTGCAAGAGGATTTTAGACACAGCTAGAGAGACGGACATTTCCCTTTGTTCAGTGTGTGCCTCTGTGTTTGTAAACATGCAGTGCGGAACAGATAAAATGGTGGGTGGGCCACCTGTCATGTTCATAGCCATAGTGGTAAAGATAAGCTGCTTGATGCCTTTCATTAGCCCTTGCATGTTCACTCTTATATTGATTCACTGAAAGCTGTAGCACACTTAGCCACAGTGGCCACATCAGCCCTTAAACCTGACCACTAACACGCACTGCATGCTGGGATTGATCCCCTCCACCCCCATTCCTGCCCCATGTAGGCTCACAATGGGATACTATTCTACAGCAGGGCTCCAGTAGACTGCTGTTTCCTTCCTGAAGTGCGTTAAAGCTTCACAGCTCCTCCGAATTCAATCAGTCATCGGAGCTGGCAGCAGGTTTCTGCTGTTCTCCATCGATTTCAACCCCCTCGACCCGAGCGGCCGCAATGAATAAAACATCCGGCTGGCGCTTTAACCAGCCGGTGCCATTTCCGGAAAAAGAAAACAGATGCGCATGCGCTAAATAGTTTGGTACCAGCATTCGCACCTTTTGCGCCATGCCGCCAAAAAAAAAGGGAAAGAAACGCAACTGTTGCCGGCGGCACTGTTGTTGTTTTCAGGATCTATCAATACTTCATTTCTGAGGTGAGATGAGGGGTAATGAATAGTTCATATTACTGCCATTCAGTGACAATGATTAACTGGAATTATTACTACAGCCCTCGGTGCCATATGCAAGACACTGTCGCAAGCAATGATGGATAGCGGAATCACCCTGAGACTTGAAAGAAACCCCAGACATCCGTTATAGCTGGTTCAATGAGATTCCATCTGCCAAAGGCAGCCTCTTCTATTTTTCTTTAATAAGTGGACATTTCTCATATGCGGAAGGTTTCTTAGGCGTACTAATTCATTGAGATTTACAACGGGCTGACAATCGGTTAAAAAAGAAGTGGTGAGTAATGGCCCGGGGGACAGTCTGGGATTCTATTCGCGCCATAAATCCGCCAGTGTGGCAGCTGATATTAGAACCGCCGCAGCCGTCACACCTTATCTGGGTTAACCTTGAGCTGGAGACTCGGTTGCGTCCTTTTTCTCTTACTGCGGAATCCCAAACGGCTCCCTGTTTGGGTGGAGGAGCCATTATTTCATGACCTATCCAGTTCAATCTATATAGCGAGTCATTTGCAATTCTGGCTGGGACTTGTTCTTCCGGGTCACTGGCGGAAACGGCTATATGGCCTCAGGTCTCAGAGCCTGTGTCTCATTTGCGCCTGGCAAAAATATTTATAAGTGGATGAAATAGAGTTATGAGGTGTATGGCATATGATATATGAAGGTTTATCACTAGTACGTGGACACTGTTTCAAATTGTTCTAGATTTTTATGTTATTTTAATTGTGCAATGCAAAATATGACAACAGCATGAATTTGCTAGCATTTGGAGAGGGAGAATCGACCCAACATACATGATTGCGGGCATTCAGCAAGCAGTAATGCCCTCCATAAGTCATCCTCTTAGTGCCAGCACCACTGGCAGATGGCAGGGGCAGTCGTGGGCTGGAGGTTAGGGAACCAGCTTTGTGATCAGACGGTCGCCGGTTTGATTTCTTGAACCCCCAGCTGCTCCCTGGGCACCATGGATAGGGCATGTGTGGACTCCAGGCAAGTGTGCTCACTGCCCCCTAGCGTGTTTTCAATAGTGTGTGGGTCTTTCACTGCACGGATGGGTTAAATACAGAGATTGAGTTCCTCTGTATGTCAGCACAATTGGCAAAAATGGTTCAAATCTAATCTACATGAAGCTAAACCTGTAATGATGACTGCCCTTAACACCATGTCAATGTTGCCCAAAGACTGCACTGGTGTTGTGCCAGACTGCCATGGAGTGACTCAGAATGGCAGCGGGTCACTTTCAGTGACGAGTCCCGCTTTTGTCTTGGAGGAGATGGACAACGAATCCCTGTGTGGAGACACTGTTTTCAGTGCCATCGCCAGACCTATGCCCAATTAACAATGTGTGGGGTGCTATTGGATGCACCATTAACACTCCAACCCTACCACAAAATCTGCAGGAACTGTGTGAGAATATTCAAGCTGCATGGGATGGATTATTGAAGGACACCATTAGACATCTGGCATGTTGTATTAGCACACATGGTGGCCCGAGACCATACTAAGTCTATTCTTTTGATGATGAGTGTATATAGGGAGCCATTTGTAATTCTGCCTGGGACTTTAAAAGTGTGTTTCCGAGTCGCTGGCAGAAACAGCTATGCCACCTCAGGTCTCAGGACCTGTGTCTCATTTGCACTTGCCACAAATACTGCTCCTTTAGCTCCATGTAGAACATGTGATGGCACACGTGAAATGACTCCTTCGCTCCTGCTTGCACTACAGCCTACACACCCTGCCAGGAGCACTGAATGAACCAAGATGTGTTTAAAGGTGTTGCAGGCATCTCAGGTGTTGGGTGCAAACGGCATCCGGCTCAAGGATTATCCTGACCTCGTCTATTGATTAATGCTGCTTTTGCATATTTTTTTTTTCTCTCCATGGGCTGTAATTACAAGACAGCCTAATCCCCATATCTAATCCTCCTGCCATTTTCCCTGGGAGGTCTGACCTCTATCAGAGATAAAGAGACCACCTTCCTTTCCATTCGCCACTAATACTCCTGAGCCCGGCCTGATAAACTCTCCTTTTTAACAGCCTTTTGTCAGACGCTGAACCTTAACCTCCGGCAACACTCCATTTGAACATGCACATTTGCCTCATGAGTCTGAAGAGATGGGCCTACAGGAGTGATAGGTTCTATATAGAGGGCACTACTGACCTGACTGATTGCTGAGAGTGGTGCTGGAAGAGGCTCAATGAACATTTCTGTTTTGCTGTACACTTTCAGCCAAGTCTGCTGTTGGTCCTCCTACTCCAGACTTCATAGAGGTCTCGATCCAGTGCGGTTTCAGTTAGGAAAGTTTCAGCAAAGTTGGACATTTTGCTGCCGTAGCAGGTATTAGCGCTGTAGTGTTGTAGACGATTAGAGGCCAGTCTGAGTAAAGAAAGAGGCCTGGACACATCAAGAGCAAGGCAGAGACCAGATTATTATTTTTTTTAGAATGTAAATATAAAAAAACAATCATTTATTCATTTTTAGTTCATTGTTTTTTATTGTTAAATATGCAATAGCAAATACTGAACATTTTGGAATAATAAATAATACCGAACCTAATTTATAGACCCAAAATAATATTCATTAATATCATTGAATGATAATAATAATAATTTCATAATTCACTGCAATAAGGGATAAGCAGCTTAGATGAAGCAATGAATTTCATGATAATCATATTTTTTAAATATAATGTTGTATTACCATATTATTATATTAGAGTCATTCATACATCTTATAGGCAGCTTATCCTTATGGGTTCCCCGGGGAGTGTTGGCGCCTATCCCGGTGCTCGTTGGACGGAAGGCACAAAAACGCCTGGACAGACTGCCAGTCCATCACAGGGCAGATACCCGGACGTACATATTCACACACTCGTTGCCCACGGGGCAATTCAGCATCTCCTATTTACCTGACAGCATGTCTTTGGACTGTGGGAGGAAACCCCCACAGACACAGGGAGAACATGCACACTCCACACACCCCAGGACCCTGGACACCCCAGAATCAAACCCAGGCCCTTCTTGGTGTGAAGCGATAGCGCTACCTACCTACTGTGCCACTGGGCTGTCCCAGTATTAGAGCCTTAGTCCAAATTTGCATTGTAACTCTGGAAAGTAAATGATGGTGAGGTTGTTTTCGGTCACCACCTAAAGTCAACTGAATATGAACTAAACAACATACGACCATTTTCATTATTAATTGAAAAATAGTAATAATAACATTCTGATTCACCTTCAGGGCATCAAAAACGGCAACATGTACACAAAGGACTGAATTGTTCTTTTAGAAGGTTTTGTTGATATTGAGACCAGACTTTAGTACTACAGCACAGCTAAGTAAAATAAAAATGTTCGTAATATTGGTGTAACAGGATTTAATATAAGTCATTTTGGACAATACTCACACAATGTAACAGGTACTTTGGAAAACTACATTTTCCTCACTTTAAAAAAAAATAAAAGTATTTAATACAATATACAAACACTGTACAGTAACAAAAGCAACCTGTTTAATTGTAAGAGAAAGGAGAGGCTGGAAATTAGCAATGCAAACATCAATCACAACTCTATTTGTATAGCCATACGATCAATACAAGCAAAATACAGTATATTGGTCCTATAACACTGGAATGGGTCTTAATATAACCATAATAATAAGGTCAAAAACATTTAAGGCATAACACACATTTAGGTCCGTCTGCATTCGAGTTATTCAAACAAAGACGTTTGGTATAATGCGTCAAAATAAGATGGTCTGGCAAAGCGGTCACTGGAGATTTATTTTAGATTGCTACCTTTTGGCTGCCCTCTGTATTCAGTCGCTGGTAATTGGACTTGATAATAAATGCTCTCTTCCTCTAAAAAGGCAAGATTGATTCTATTGAGGTACAGTGGATCCAGGCTCTACTACTGCCTGGAAAGCCTAGCTATTGCCTTGAAATAGAGTTTAAGCAGTGGTAAAAAGTTCAGCGCAGTCATCAAAGAGAGAGAGGGTGGAGAGAGCAACATCCTCTGATTCATATCATCCCATTCCTCTAGAGATGGTGGAAAAGAGGGTGTAAAGCCTGGAATGTTCAGTGCAAATGTCTAGTATAGGTAGAGACTAATGAGGTGTACAGTTGTTTTTACTCAACAACTTGTCATTTTGAGCCCCACAGGCTGGCCACAATACTTATCTAATGCAGCCACACAGCTCCAATACCTCAGTACCTTGTGAAATTTTCTCACTCAGCCGCTGCAGTCGGAAACAAGATACCCAATAACTGGGCTTTGGGCTTGCAGTGGCACAATTTTCACTCGTAATGACTCCGGAACATGATCATGAATCTTTTAGATGATTGTTGCACGTTATGATGCCAGTACGTGGACCTGCAGGAGCCATTACTGCTTCAGTAATGACTGTTTCTTACAGAGTCTAGGAGCAAAGTGCTGTACTCCTTCCTGCTGATTAGTTTAATATAGCTTTCCAATAGGTTTTAAGCCTTCCGGCATGCATGGTCCAAATCAGTCAAATAGCTTGTGAGCATTATAGAGCCCCAGTTTCACAGGCTGTGCAAAGGGACCCTGTAATCCACTCTCTGAGGCCACCAGTTAGATTCAGTACAAAGGCATGGCCTTTGGATATAAATTGACTTGATTGGAAGATGGTTGTACTTTATACTGTGTATACCTGTATTGTTATGAATCGTATGGCAAAAACAACTTGCCACTTGGATGTTCCCCATGCATGCGTCGCCCAACAAAGCTCCTGTACTAGACAGCTACCATCCAATTCACATGTACCACGATAATGGGGTATGGCGATAGTGATTTGCTCCATCAATCACTGTGTTCCAACATACTGTAATTGCTCACTGCCATTTGAAATAAAGGTATATCTGTTATTCCATTTAACTCTAGTGGAGGATGTGGACACCGAGTCCTGATCTGCTCAGGACTCAAGGCCACCAAAGACCACCACACACTTTGAGCTTATGTGGCCTGCCAGGTATGGAGAACTGTCAAACCATTTATAAACCCCTTCTAGGTGCTAAGAGGAGATCTGCCTATGCAAATGCTTGACTGCCTGCCTGCTGCACTGCACAGCAATGTCCACATTGGGTCCTGGAGGGCCACTGTCCACTACACTTTGGTGTTTTCTCTATTCAGACACTCTTTCTTTAACTCAGCAGTCAATAACTGTATTGTTATGAATCATACAACAAAAACAACTTGCCACTTGGACGTCCTCCATGCATGCATCGCCCAACAAAGCTCCCGTACTAGACAGCTACCTTCCAATTCACATGTACTATGACAATGGGTGCTCCATCAATCACTGTGTTCCAACATACTGTAATTGCTTACTGCCATTTGAAATAAACGTGTATCTGTCATTCCATGTAACTCCGCTGTATAAGAGTATAATATTTGTACCACTAAACAGGGAAACCAAGGCCTCCAAAGACCACCACACACTTTGAGCTTATGTGGCCTGCCAGGCGTGCAGAACTGTCAAACCATTTATAAACCCCTTCTAGGTGCTAAGAGGAGATCTGCCTATACAAATGCTGGACTGGCTGCTGCACTGCATAGCAATGTCCACCGTTGTCAATCATACGTTGGTGTTTTCTCTGTTCAGACACTATTTCTTTAACTCAGCAGTCAAGTTACCGGTGGCTGCACAATGTAGCATTCCTTGAATATTATAAAATTCCTAAAACTGTCTATGCAGATAACTAACAATTATTAATTGCAAAAAGTCATTAAAGGTAAGACATAAACAGGCCATAACCATTGTTTAGGTCTGCTCGGCACAATACTTTTTCCTACAATGATTGGGTTCATGTTTTTCCTTGACTGTGTACCTCTCTGCTGTCTGCTGAGTTCATCTTAAAAATGACATCATCTTTATTGTTCAAAGGTGCCTGTGGAAAGCGGACACATGCTTTATAGTGAGGGGTGGTTGACTGCTATTGTTTTGTATCCTCAATAGGCCATAAGCATTGGAATAGGTAGGGTGATAACTGCATGGCTGTCTGGAATAGGCTACAGGAATAGGCTACAGTGACCGCTGTGGTTAACGACTGTGTGGGACAAAGCACGTTTGGAAATTGTATCTACCAAGTCCAGTTTTTCACAGGTCAACATAAAAAGCATTTCTGCCTACGCCGCTGACTCAGCTGCTCAGTTTTGAATCAATAAATATGGTAAATGAGACCCACTTATTAGCAATATACTTTTACATTTCCATACACTGTTTTGATTTTTCAAAACATATTGAAATTGTTACACCCCTTACTAAAAGTATTTCATCCTTTTAGTGACATTTGGCGCCTTTTGGGAATAGCTGATTTGTGTATTTATTTATTTTTCTAGGTTTACTGAACAAAAAAAAAATTGTCTCTTTGTGTTGATGGACAGACAGATTGTGACGCGTGCTGAGCTAAAAGCAAAGCGATGTTTATTAAACACACTGGTAGTACAACACAGCAGCAACCAGATCAAAGCAGACATAACCAAGGGGCAAGGCCAGAGTCAGAGAAAGGAAAGAGGCAGAAGTCAAAACCAGGCAAACAACCAGACCAGCAACAGTACCAAAAGGGGAAAGACAAAAGAGTAAACCAGAAAGTCAAAAGAGAGTCAAACCAGAGATGCGAACAAGAATAACAACAGGGAGAAACGCTCAGTATGCACGGAGTGGCAATACTTCACAATGGGTCAGTGGGAGAGAGGAGTATTTGTACAAACAGACCAAATTAACAAGAGGTGTGATCAATACTCAGGAGACTCTGATCTAGAGAACGGAACGGGATTGGGAGAAGGCGGACATGTGAAAGTGACGTCATCGGGTGGTGGGTTATGGGAAATGGAGTCAGGAAGATCAGAGGTGAGAGGAGAACTTCGTGTGTTTAAAGTGGTAGTAACTTCAGGCTGCCGCAGATGGGACTATAAATACCTGCAGGGTATATGACGGGATTCATAGATTGAGAAGAGGTGGTATAGTGGAGTACCGTTCAATGTGTGGAAAATGGGTCCAAGGCAGATGTTAATGATTGACTAAAAGCAGTGATTGAGGATTTTGCAGGTATATGGAAGCGTACGTTCATATGGGTCTATCAACTGTGGCTCAAAATCCCTGTCTACAGGAAATTCTCTCCGGAATCGTGCCAGGGAAGGCATCCACCAAATCTGTCCCAACTGCCCGATTCTTTGATGCATGAGTGGCTGAACATTGAGGCCTACATCCAGAAACTTCTGTTTCAGTAAATGCCAAATCCAATCACAGCTGGTATTTGTGCTTGTGGATTAGGGTACATTTCAGTCGAGGTGACTAATTTTTTGTCCCGTGAGCTTATTTACTGCAAAAGCAAAACATTGCAATCAGCCCCCCCCCCCGCCCGCCCCCCTTCTCCAATATTGTTTAAACTTAGTAGAAGTGGTAGAGTAGGGAAACCAATGAATTGTGCTGAACTGTAGTGCACCACCATGACTGCCCAACTGTGACCACTTCTCATGGACACTAGACTTGTAGCATATGTAACGCTTGATGCAGCTGGGGCTCAAACTTGTGTATCAGAACCCTGTGGGCATACTCCACCATGCTAAATAAGACATTGTACTAGGTGTGTCCTTTTTTTGAATGGATCTGTACTGACCTCCTTTTGAGTGTGATGAACAAGCCTTGGGACGTCTAATTGAGACCAGAGGTACTGTCACTTTAGGCCGCACAACAGACTTTGACAGGACAAGCAGCCGGGTGGCTCTCAGTGATGTCCAGCGAAGCTTTGTCCGCACTACTGAATAAACTACACATGCTGAGCATATTAAGAGGGTGATCAGGGACTCCCAGCAACCCCCTCTGTCCCTCAACAGATAGCAGCTCAGTGCAGTGGACTGTATGTCATTTCCAGTGGGTCATTTCAAGGAGCAAATTAGAGCCAGTTTTTGGATGTGGCTTTCTTTACTGTGGATCCCTCTCACACACGCACACACACGCACACACACACACACACACACACACACACACATGCACACACACACAAAAAGGAGAAGCACTGGAGGGAGTTTTAAGGATGAAGCAAGATTGAGAGCTTATCGGCCACCGGAGGGAGGTGAAAAACAAAAAAAAAATAGACTAAGTATGAGATGGTGTTTCATGCTCTAAAGTGCAATTTCATGTTTCTATCAAAGCTGTTTTCTTGCACTCCGCTGCTTGGCTGTTCATTTATAGGAAATAATACCCGAGTTTAATCGAGGTGGGAAAAAGGGAGAGAGGAAGGAAGAGAGCGAGAGAGAAACACAGCGAATGAGCGAATTGAGGGAAATGGCTAAAGGAGGAAGAGACTAATGAGGTATAAAGGTCCTATATATCTTATAACTGAGATAATTATCTGTCTGCATGGACAAATCTCTCATTTAGGGACTTTCAATAGGTTAATTTCGATTGCATTAAATCTATATTAAGCGCAGTAAATAATTCTTTGGCATCGCTGCGGTTAATGAGAATGTTGTAAAGGTGAGATTATTCATTATAAATTACAGGAGTCTTGGAACGCGCAGTAATTAGAGTCTTGCGCCTAAAACCGAGAGAAAGCGTGCTGCATTAAAGTTGTTTTTTAGTTGTAGGTCAATAAGGTTTAAAGAACGCAGGCAGCCCTTTACCTACTACAATGCAACTAATGACATTTACATTCACTTTTTACATTTATGGCATTTAGCAGGCGCTCTTATTCAGAGTTACAGACTTACAGCCGTGCTTAGAATTCCATCGGAGAATGTTTCCTACCTAGTACAAGCAGGTTAGAGTCTAAAACGCTAGGTCAGACCTGTTTCCCTCCTTGCCTGTTTCTGGCTTTGTTCGCCTTGCCTCATGTTGCTGCCATTTCCATTCCCAGCTCCTCCTGGTCTCCACCCTAATGTCACACCCCTCACCTATACCCAGTTTCTGGCTCCTCCCATTCCTAGGTGTTACTGATCAAGTCAAGTCAAATTTATTTATATAGCGCTTATTACAACAGATGTTGTCACAAAGCAGCTTTACCGAAAATCCAAGTCCAAGCCCCAAATGAGCAAGCCAGAGGCAACAGTGGCAAGGACAAACTCCCTGAGAGCCTCGAGAGGAACGAAGACTCAAAGGGGGAACCCATCCTCTTGAGGTCGACCCCAGATAGCAAAAAACTAAAAAAGGATCGGAGTTTACTATAAGAATTATTATTATAAGAAATAAATAGGAGAACGGAGAAACTTCATGGTAGGCAAACTGGTCAGCAGGAAGGCAGTGGCACCCAGCCAAGGCAGGTGAAGCAAAAGCATCAGAGCGCGGAGGATGGGCAGTAGATCCGCACAGACCGCAGAGATTTGGGCAGTAGCTCAGCCCCGGCTAAGAAGAACACACAGACAATTAGCTCTGTCAGAAGGACTGAGTGCACTATATGGTATTACCAGTTAGCAGGGAAACTCATTACCAAAAGCTCGACTGAACAGGTAGGTTTTAAACCTAGACTTTGACCTTGTCTGCCTCACTCCCCCTTTGGTTGGTGTGTTTGCCGTGAAGTATCTGCGTTTCTTCACTGCCCAAACAAGGGCCAGTGATAATACCTAGAAAGAAGAATACAGAGTTAATAAATACAGCGTAAGTGCACAACCTAGCAACCCTAAGCCAGCGTTCATAACTATATAGCAAAAGGTTATGCTCAGTATAAGTGCCAAAACAAAGCATTTCAATATAAACATCTATTAGTGTTTACTCACTTAAGTGCTTTACAAAGGGATGGGTCTTTAGTCTGCGTTTGAAGACTGTGAGAGAGTCTGCTGTGGACAGCCAGTAGAAGTTCATTCCATCATCTCGGTGCCTGGACAGAGAAGAGTCTGGACGCTTGTCTTCCCTGCATTTTGAGGGATGGCGGGTCAAGCAGAGCTGTACTTGCAGTTCGAAGGGCTCGAGGTACGGACTGACTCTTGACCATTGCCATAAGGTAGGGAGGGGCTGGTCCATTTTTGGCTTTGTAGGCAAGCATCAGAGTTTTAGATCGGTGGAGGGCAGCTACAGGAAGCCAGTGAAGGGAGTGCAGATGTCAGGCCTTGCCCTGTTTTCCTCCTTGCCTGTTCCTGTCTTTGTTCCATTTCCAGTTCCAGTTACTCCTTGTCTCTGCCCTCATGTCACACCCCTTACCTGTTTCCAGTTTCTGTCTCCTCCCCTTCCTAGGTGTTCCTTGTCTGCCTCAGTGCTTAAAGACCACTTTGCTTGGTGAGAGTGTTGTGAAGTTTTTGGTTTGCTTTCATCCATCCATTCATCCATCCATCCATGTCACCTGGTTTCTGTTTTGGATATGTCACTGTTGTTACCTGCCTGCACTTTAACCCCTGCTTGTAATATGGACTTTGAGTACTGGAATGATCCTAATAATAAAGCACTCTTGCACTTGCAACCTGCCTCAACCCCTTCATTACATCAGTCAGTGTAATGTGGCACAACCCGAACAGACTTTAAAGGGTGATTAATAGGATAACTATCTAATTGCCCCAAAACCTTCCTGTTAGTCGATGAGTACATTTATGGTCACCTAAGTGGAGCCATACTTCTACAAAAACATGCACTAATACAATGTTTCTGGAGCTTTCAGCTTTACGCTGTCAACAAAAAAGTAATGGTTACAAAGCATAGCTATTTCTAATAAGAGTGTCATGATACGCTTGTTAATATGAATTTTGTTTTGTTATGGGAGTCACAAGACAATCCGTGTTGTGAATCCAGCGCAATTAGACTTGATACTATGGCATAGAATGCATGATAATGGGAATGGCTGTGGAAAACACTGGTATGATTAGCCAGGTTAATTAGACATTAGGCGGGTTAATTAGGCAAGCTATTGAAATGGTGAGTTTTCTCAGTCACGTACAGTAATGCTGGACAAAAAGTGGCAGACTGAACAGTGATAGAGTTCTGAGATTGCTTTAAGAGAGGACCAGACACCTGTGCTAATAAGTCAGATATGCTAACTCATCTGTGAAGACATCAGCAAGGAGTTACGAGGAGCAAACTGAAAGTACCAGGGGTGGACAAAGTACAAAAACCATGAACTTGAGTTAAAGATCCCCAAGGTAAAATATTATCCCAGTAAAAGTAGAAGTTCCTCCCTTTACACCTCCACTTGAGTAAAAGTACTGAAGTATTTACCCTTAAATGTAAGTATGGAGAGTAACAGTAGCATGATTTATTCTGCCTCTAATGTCCTATTATCATTTCTGGAACAAGACTCTTAATCAGCTCATTTTAGGTGAAGAGACTCTAGTGTCTCTCAGTACACCAGTCTTTAATAGAAGGTCATTAATTAATCTGACACTGATGTCTATTCAAATGATCATAAGCACAGAACACTGAAGGAGAACAGTTTCCATTAGATAGAAGCAAGCTCTGTTCAACAGCTCAAAACAAGCTTCAAACAAAGTGAACACTGTACCTGATTGGTGGACTCGCTTCACGTTTCTTTCGTTTAGACATGTTACAGTTTTATCCACACATGAGCCAAAAGGAAGAACAGATTCACCCATAATGTAGTGGAGTAAACAGATATTAGATATTAGAGTTTGAAATGTAGTGGAGTTAAATATACACCAACACACTACTTACAGTACACTAACACATTACACTTACTGAGTTACTGTACACCAACACACTACTTACAGTACGCTAACGCATTACACTTACTGAGTTACCGTACACCAACACACTACTTACAGTACACTAACGCATTACACTTACCGAGTTACTGTACACCAACACACTACTTACAGTACACTAACACATTACGCTTACCGCATTACTGTACACCAACACACTACTTACAGTACACTAACACATTACACTTACCGAATTACTGTACACCAACACACCACTTACTGTACACTAACACATTATACTTACTGAGTTACTGTACACCAATACACTACTTACAGTACACTAATACATAAAATATATATACTTGGCTTCATATTTACCAGCTTCTTATTCAAATGTTCTGTTCCACCTTAAATGGAGCTGCAGCAACTTGTAACTGCTGCTCCATTTAAGGTGGAACAGTAAAAAAATGGTTGGAAAGAAATGTTTTACCAAAAAGTAAATAAATATGAAAATAAATGCTGAAATTGTTAGTATTACTTTTCATATTTTATATTGAAAATGCTTTTTTTGAATAGTGAAATGTGCATATCGTTACACCCCTAGTTTGTAGGTGTGGGTATGATGCAATGGTCATATAAATGACCAGAGCTGGTGACTGTTTGTATCAGCTTTAACTGCATCAATTTTTGGAAAGTTACAATTGATTATACACGGTGTCTCAAAGGTAAGGAAACATCCACATCAAATAAAAAGGGTTTGTCAGACGGTGCTCCAGTTTTAGACACAAGCTCATTCACCAAGTGTCTGTTAGCAGAATGGGCAATTTCAGATCTACCTTTGTTTTCCAGTGCTAATCAGCGATGAAAGCAAATTTCTTTGTGAATGGTGAGGTCAACAGATGGCTGATACTAGTTGGACATAAACCCTCACTGGATCAATCAATCCAACACGATTGCCTCACCTAAAGTCAGTTTTCATTGCCAGAATATTATGCTATGCAAGGTTGTTAGATAAAGACGTGTTTCCTTCATTGTGGGCAGTGGATGAAACATTTCCTGAATTCTTCCAACTACATGACACCCCACCTCATTACAGACACGTTGTTAGAGATCTTGAGGTGGAGTTTCCCCAGAAGTGGATTGGCTGTAGGGGTCCAGTTGAGTGTAAATCACGCTCTCCTGAATGAACCCCTTTGGGTTTCCATCTGTGGGGTCATATCAAGGCACTTGTTAAGTCTGTGAAGACACAGAATGTTGTTCATCTTAAAGACAGAATTGTAGATGCTTGTGCAGCATTCAGACAGATGTTTTGGTGAAAGGAATGGGAGAAAAGAATAGCCTTAACACTCAAACATGGTGGACGGCATAACAAACACATTTCTGTAGACCTAATTGTCAATTTTCTGGTTTCACAAAAAAATCACTGTTCTAACACGAAAATGAATAAAGTTCTCTACCAGTTTGAAGTGTCACACACCTACCTTCCCATTTGTTGAGTCCCAGTTAAAAAACAGAAGTTAAATTCCAAGATGGCGGCATTCAAGACAGCTGCCATCTTGGTGACATGGCCTAACAGGTTTCCCCCTTTCCCCCTTGTGTCTAAAATTGGAGCACTCTCTGCCAAACCGTTTCTATTTATATGGGCATCTCATGACACAGGTATCAGCTTTCAATGAAATATGCGTCAAGTATGACCAAATTCAAGTCTTTAGCTGTTTTGAAATGTAAAATCCCCCCAACCCCCACACTTTATTATTTCTGTTGCCTGTATTCCAGTCCTGTGAAAACAATGCCTCCAGACGCGTTTGTATATGCAGTGCTTTTTTTTTTTTAAAACAAATAATCCTGAGCCATGCAGAATTGTTGAACCATTTATAAACCCTTTCAATGTGCTAAGCGCAGATCTGCGTATGCAAATGCTGGACTGGCTGCCGCACTGCATAGCAATGTCCACGTCTGGTCCTGGAGGGCCTTTGTCCATCCCAGCTTGGTGATTTCCTGACTGTTTATTCAACTCAGCATTTAAGTAACCAGTGGCTGCACAATATATTGCTCCTTAATGTGTAGTGCAGCATCTCACTGCTATCATTCAAGTGTACCAACTTGACCAATCACAGACATCCAATCTTTAATCATGTCACATCAAAAGTGTACAAATCTGATTGTAATATATTGGCCATACATACTGCAATCACAGCATGTTGCAATACTACTCAAATAAGGTGTTTCATCCAGATCATGCGGCTCTAAGCAGAATAATGAACTACTGCCTTAATCCCCCCGTAAACACCACCTTTCCATTTGGAGAGAGATAATTAGCTCCGTTTGGGAATAGTTTATCTGGGTGATTTGTTTTGTTGTTCAAATATCACAATATCTCCAGCTAAAACAAAATACTGCAGTGTGAAAACGATTCCCTCACTCACTACAAACATACCATATTATATGCAAGTAATAAGGGAAATTAAGGAAATGCAATAGGTTAGGAATTATTAAATGATAAGGGAATAGCAATAAAGCAATAATTAACAACAGACAGGAGAAACAGAATCTTTAAGCAGCAGCATGTTGTTAAACAACAAAATCTTTCATCTCATGCAAATATGAATGTATTCATGAAGAGTGTTGGGATTTTTTTGACCTTGTGTTTCACTGGGTTCAGCTTCAGATGGCAAACTTTGCATCTCTAAATAACATCAGGCTGTTTTGAAACTCTGTTCCGTTTCTAAAGTCCACACCAAAGTTTGGATTTCTTGGGATATGGTGTCTTACATTTGGTGTGTTTGGTTTTACTCTGCAGCTGCTAAAATGGACCAAATTGTAAATATATTGGTCAGACGTTTTTAGCCCATATGCAAGATATGAAAGCTTTAGTGCAGGTTCTGCCAGGGAGACTTCAATGCTACGTCACTCATTCTTTCTTTGCTCTGGCCAACTGCCACCTGTCTTTAAAAGGATTCAACTTGCGCTCCTGTTCTGCTTATAAGCATTATTAAATAGTTAGGTAAAGTTGCAATTAAGCCTTAACTAATGATAAGTCAGATAATACTTCACACTTATATAATAGTGTATAATGATATATAATAATGTATTGTTTAATTCTGTTTTCTAATCTGCTTACCCTGCTGTTTCAACTAATCAAGGCCCAGTTTCCCAAAAGTAATAAAGCATAATATAATATATTATAGATCATTTTAATTTTTTGAATGTATAACATAAGCATTATTAATAATTATTTAATGTTTGCTGTGACCATTACTGTAATGTTGACTGCTATATAAATGCAAAACAGTAATACATATTCCATAACCAGTATATACTTTACATATGAATTTGAAATGCACTTGATAAACTTTGTGCTCTTACACATTTATGATGTGTTTTAATGATATTCTCATAGACTCCTTACAGTCCCACTAGTCACACGAGTACTACGATTATTTAACGATTAATTGAGACATTACTTAAGCATTTAGCAAGGATTATAAACTACTTCTTAAATCTAAAATGTCCTTATTTCTATCATTAGCTAACGATCAATTGCTACATTGCTTACCTACTTAATAATGCTTACTAATGTCTTAAGTACCGTTAATAAATAAAGTCATGCTCAGCTTTGAGTTGTCTTGTTTAGTATGGACCATCATGAAAGCACATTCTCTTAAGCAGGTGACCCTAATTTTGGCAGAACACGTTCTGAGGCAAACTCAGCAGAATTTAGTCCTTTCCTGTGAACACGTCACGGAGTCAAAACATACTTCATACTATCACATTAGTGCAGACAAATTTGCTCGTCAATGCATTCTAAAGCGTCACTGCAATGGCTTAGTGGGGGTTCTAGACCCGAATGCAGAGCATAATGTCTTTTAGGTTTTAACGAAGGAAGCTATGGTGCTTTTGAAACTTGACAAGGCTGGATTCGAACCAGCAATGTGTGTGTTCGCAAAACAACATGCTACTGCTGCGCCACTGAGGTTGCTTACTAGAACGCAGCGTAAACTAAATGGGACAAAGGAGACACTTAGTTTCGTGCACTCAGACAATGGAGATAGAACTGAACTACAACTTAAACCACTTTTCCTTTCCTCTTTTTCCACTCGGGACTTTTTCCCTTTCTTTTCTTTTCTTTTCCTTTAACTTCTTTTCTTTTTTTTTCGACATTACTGGTCACTCCTCGGAAAGGTACGACAGTGAGCAGTGGGAGTCACTTCATGACAGAGTGGCACGACAACATTGCAGTCTTTGGAGACGGTGCTGTGGTGTTAAGGGCAGTCATCGTAACGATGTCTGTGTGCATTTCGTTCTGCATCATGCAGCCTTCTGGCCATGGGTGCTGGTGCTAACAGGATAACTCACTGCTTGCTGAATGTCTGCAATCGTGGCTGTTGGGTCAGTCAGGTACAGAGATGAGGCCCATTGTTGCTTACATCACTTGTGTGCCCGAGTGTGAAACTTTAATCGTTCGCATGTCTCACAATGTCAAACCTATTTCATTCCTGTGGGTTGATTCTTCTGGGTGCAACTATTTGTGCAGCCTTTTCTGTTGCTGATGAGTGTATTTTTAAACCTCACGTCTGGAGCAACATGACCAAGTTCACCTCTGATGACTTGACATTGCAGTGTAACTTTTGTCCTCATTATTTTTGGACAACATGACTTTAATTTCGCTCATAATGAGGTTTTGGAAATACCGTTTACCATAATCTGTCACTAATTAGCTAAGTGATATCTAGCTTGGACATATCTAGAGTACTGAACTTAACATGTGTACTGCATAAACAAAAAGTATCATTTTGGTAAAAATGTCAGCAGATTTCACATAATCAGGAGGAGTATATTGACACCTGCCGTAATGAAACTCCACCCTTATCTCCGGGATGCAAGGGGTGATTCACATTGAACCTATTCTGGTGCTCTTATCTTGGCATGTCGGTTATATCACAGAAAGTATATATCTCTAAGCTCAGTCATCCTAACATGCTTGGTGGAGTCTAATTGACATTTTCGCGTTGTCAGCCAGCAGACTGCTGAACGGGCTATCGTCCTGCTGAATCGTGCTGAAAGGGGAGCCATCCTTGCCGCCTTCTTGCTGAAGATAGAGGAATATGCTTTCGGTATAACCTACACCAGAATACATAAGACACGATTCAGACCTTGCATTCCAGAGGGAGCAGGGGAAGTATAATCTCGGCAGGTGTCAAAATAGCACTGGCAGTATTATACTGGTCCTAACAAAATCCACTCTATCGAAGCAAGAGAAATATATGTTCTATTATACAAGCCACACATCAAGATGCACTTTACTAGGTGAACCTTGCACCTATACTCATTGCTTATTCTACTTTAGTTTTACATTAACGGACTATAGTCCCCCTGTTTTTCTGCATATGGTATTATTCACCTTGTCCTTCAGTGGTCCCCACAGGACCACCATAGAGCAGGTATTATTTGGGTACACAGCAGTGCTGCTGTGTCCACTCACTGCGTGTCTATTAGACACACCCACCATGTAACAGCTCATCTGTTGCACAATATGTATTAATCATCCCCTCGTCCTTCATCAGTGGTCACAAAACTCTACCCACAGGACACTGAAAAATACACAGTTCCCAGAAGGAATCAACCAACAGGAATGAAACTGGGTGGTTATGGTTGACATCGCAAGACATGTGAATGATTCAAGTTTCATGCTCGGCTGTGCATGTGATGTTAGCCTCACTGCTGTGCCTGAGTGACCCAACAGCCACGATTGCGGACAATCAGCGAGCAGTGATGCCCTCCATGAGTCACACTGTTAGTGCCAGCACCATTGGCAGATGGCTGCACGACGCAGGACTACATGTACACAGACCGTTACATATGCACCACGTCAACGCTGCCAAAGACTGCAATGGTGTCATGCCAGACTGTCACGGAGTAACTCAGAATGGCAGCGGGTCATCTTCAGTGACGAGTCCCGCTTTTGTCTTAGTGGAGGTGACTAATCAATCCATGTGGGGAGGAACCCTATTCAGCACCAAGGTGAACGGTTTGTTGTCACACGTCACGTGTCCAGAAGGCCTGGTGTCACTCCACCTCCACCCCTACCGCACAATCTGCAGGAACTGTGTGAGGATATTCAAGCTGCATGGGATGGATTATGTCAGGACACCATTACAACTCCATGCCGAGACGTCTGGCATGTTGTGTTAGCAAACTACAGACCCGATGCCATACTGAGAGACACTACTGCTGTATGTGTAGCTCAATAAATATTGCCCGTATTATTTTAAATTTATTGTTTCTGGTAACCTTTTACTTTCTTCTGAATAGCACTGCAATCCCACACCTCCTTCTGGGTGCAGCTATTCTTTTGATGATGAGTATAAACACGAAAATGACATACTTGCCAGGTTCTGTGTGGCTTGGGGACCATAAGTGTCTGCTTATAGCTAGTAGCAACATAAGTGAATCGTGACAAAGCTTTATCATTTCTTTACAAACCCTAATCCAATTCACTTATTGTGAGGTCCCAGACTTTCAACTCTATCTATTTCTGCTGTTGTTAATGCTCACATAGGCTAAAGAAATGAAGCCACAAAGGAACGATTCAAGGTTTCGAACCCAGAAATTCAATTAAACTGCTTCAGTTCAGTCCACTCTCCTCAAGGTCTTCTTCCTCTTCTTCATCTTTTACCCACCTGTACATGTTACTTTGGCTTGGTTAAACCCCTTTGAATGAGTTTCAACAATGCTGTCGTCGCAGCATCACTGGCCACTAAATCCCCAGGCTAAATCCGCCATGCTAAATGACTGAACTCTCATTAACTTTGATCTGCAACTATCACATGCCCAGCCTTCTGCTGAGGCCGCCATTAATGCACGAGCCCAATGCATTTGGACCCGCCTGCCCGTTGGCGGGAAAATAGAAGCGCTGGCGCATGAACTAGAGCGAAAGAGAGAGAGAGCGAGAAAGAAAGAAAGAAAGATCAAGTACCAAAGTGAAACCGTCATTAGATTCATTAGCCAACCTCATCCGTTTGAGAGGGAAAACGGCTTCTCTCAACTCCCCCATCCCATCTCGACGGCGGCGTTAGGCACTGAAGGAGCTGAAAGAGGGAAAGAAACGACTGCCTGCCATTGAATATCAAAGAGCGGTGTTGCTTTTTTTTGCTTCAGCTGTTTCGAGGCCAGCTGGGAGAGGAATATTTAGAGATCAGAATGGGTCTTTGACTTTGGGGAGAGCAGGAGGAGAAGGGTGGGGTGATGGGGTGGGGTGGTTTAGCCATTGTTGACACAATTGTTGTTTTCAGAGGGTGTGTATGTGTGTCTCGTTCCAACATAAGATGCAGCCATCCATCACAGCTGTTCTCTCTCATTGAGGTCTGCCACTGCGTTTACGGAGCAAAGAGATGGGTATGCGTTTGAGAAGATTAGTCACGTCACGTTTTCCGAAGACACGGGAAAAAAAACAAAACAAAGGTATAGTCCTCTGTGCAACCACCACCAACCCCCTTCCCGCTTTCACTCATCACAGCCCTGGGCTGCCTTAATTGTCTCTCTGGTGGTACTTCAGAAAGCAAGCGTCCACACACATACTTCACACGCTCCACAAAGGAGCACGGCGCACTCTCTCAGGTGTAAACAGTCCTTTAGAGCATGTGTGACACGTCACTGTAGAAAGAGAGTAAACAACCCCGGCCCACGGTGCCTAATCGCCTACTTATTACTTATTGTTTTTTCCCACAGACATATAGTTTATATTGCCTTCACAAGATGACATAATCATTAAAACATCATTAAAACTATTAACACGGACGCAAACAGATTAAAAACAGATCATATATTTCCCCTACTAGCATTAAAAGTTCTTGATGACACACTCAAAGTACGCATACATTTCAATTAAACTCCTATTATCCCTTTTGGTTTTATGTCGCTGTCATTATTATTATTATTACGTTGTTGTTGTTTGTCTTTTGAAAGACATGTTTGTACTCTTCACCATGTGAACTGGGGCTCTTTTGCAAAAGCATGGCTGATACAACGGCAAACATTACACACACGGATGTGGCACCAGAGTCAGCAGTGCTGAAGAAAATGGCTGGCATCAAAAACCTTTATATCCAGTAGAATGTAATTAGTTTGGAGTGCAGTGGCGCCGGGTGGTAATTTTGCTTAACAGATCCTAATTTTGTATTCAGAGTTGAAAAGTTGCTCAAGTCAAGGGTCCAGAATCTCATTAAAGCTGGGGTTCCATGAATATCTTTCTATGGAATGTCACACAAGCTGAACTCAAAAGAGCATTTTCATATATGCCTTATAAATAAACCAAGAACAGTAATATGCAGAGATATACACTCATCATCACAAGAATAGCTGCACCCAGACGGAAGCGTGGTATTGCAATGCTATTGGGAAGGAAGATAAAGGTTACTAGGAACAATTAATGATGATAAATTTGATATGGGCAATATTTACCGAACTAAACATACAAAAGTAGTGTCTCTCAGTATGGCGTCGGGCCGCCATGTTTGTAAATGCAACATGTCAGACGTCTCAGCACGGAATTGTAGAGGTTCCTAATGGTGTCCTGTGATAATCCATCCCATGCAGCTTGAATATTCTCACACAGTTCCTGAAGATGTTGCAGTACGGGTGGAGGTGGAGAAACACCAGGCCTTCTGGACGTGCAAAGCATGACAACAAAACGTTCATCTTGGCCCTGACCACGGTGCCTCCACACATGGATTCACTGGTCATCTCCTCCAAGACAAAGCGGGACTCACATTCTGAGTCACTCCATGACAATCATGTCTGGTGTGACACCATTGCAGTCTTTGGCGACGTTGACGTGGTGTTAAGAGCAGTCATTGTAACAGTCTGCATTGCAGGCATCTGCCAATAGTCCTGGCTTAGCTACAAGACTCATGGAGGGCATCACTGCTTGCTGAATGTCTGCAGTCGTGGCTGTTGGGTCTGTCAGGTACAGCAATAAGGCCAGTCCTTGCCTATGTCATATCCGCAGCCAAGCATGAAACATTTGCATGTCTCACAATGTTAATCCTACCTATCAAGTTTCATTCCTGTCGGTTGATCTCTTCTGGGGGTTTGTGCAACTGCTTTCTTGATGATGAGTGTAATCAGTCCTTTTGAATCTGCCTGTGACATTATTTATATATATACATATATATTAATGTGTCTGTATTGTATACCCTGTACTGTACACCTTGTAAGACCCATTATACTGCAGGTGACTCTATTGAATACCTTTGAGATACAGTACACTGAGAAACAACATCAACATACTACATAAACCAGCAGAATAAGAAAAAACTGTTGGCACCTGCCAGTCCCATCGTCTCTGTTGACCTCAGATTAGCATGCACCTAGACAACAAGCCATACTTGGGAAGGACACCAGCTCCAGCCCAGGTAGGAGAGTTTACAGTCAGATAACGTAGTGATAATAGAATGTTAATAATAGGTCCTTTACCAACATCAGGGAGTCTGCTGAGAAGCATATTCATGATGCGAAGAAACGTCAGCTTGTCACTGCATGCAGTCGTGTACAAAGGTTTAGGCACCCCTGGTCACATGCATTGTTGATTTTCTACCTATGTCGGTAGACGCTGATATCTGGTTGAGTGTAGGTTGTGACGCTGGTTGATCAAAATTCAATGTCTGATGCTCTTGACAGCTGATGTTTTCTTGGTTTTAAGTTGTGACATAAGCAAAATCCAATCCAAACAGCTTCTAAACATTGCACACCCACATTAAATCACTGTTCTGTTGAATATTGACATTATGTGAATATTGAAAAGTAGATATGGTGACCAGAAATGCCTGGTTAATGCAACATTCTTTATGCGACGACCATTAGATGTTGGTTTAAATCCCTGGTATTCAGATTGTTATCTATATACAATGGTATTTGCTACTTTTGATGATGAGTGCATATCGTAATAATCCCAAGCTTCCCCAAAAAATGGTATGTTTACAAAAGAGGGCAAAAACCTTCTTTACTCTGAGTGTAAGTTAATATAAAGAGATTTTATCTGAAGCAATATTGGAGCATTTCTATTGGTCTGGTTATCATGAAAGTTTCATGCAATGTAAAGGACGACTACCGAGCTCAAATTAGGCAGAAAACTGATAAATCACAAAAATGGTACACTTTCTTGATAGTGACAGTATGTAGGCTGTCATAACTGAAGCTCATCCTACTTTAAAAAGATGCCACTAAAACTTGCTTCAACTACAGCATGTTATATAATCTTGTTATAAAAATGTGTATCTCTGTCTATTATCTGTAGTGTGAAAAAAGTAAGATACCGAATATGGAACATAACAGCATGGCAGGCTGGAACGCATCTCATCAAGGTCACTGCCAGAGGGCTGTGAAATTGTGAGGTGTTGATTATATTTTCAAATACTCGTCTAATCTCCAGGTATGTAACTGAAGTAAGGAGGTATATTTATATTGCAAGTTGGAGGCACGTCTGAGTTGGGTTATGATATACTGTATTTGCGCTGCCTCCTTTAGCAGTTGAACAAAATTCAGATGATATGTCTCCGTGGGAGCTCAACTACAGGCTCTGCAGTGCTAGTGTATTGCATGAATCTGAATTCCACTGATCATCATGCAACATGAATACAGCTTGGAAACGGTGACCCACATTCTCAGCCGTACGTCTCCTCATAAAAATGAGCACTGGCTCATCCGTATATCTGCGCTCATATGAGGAAAAAGATGGCGAGTTTGTGCATCCATATGCAGGGTCGACAGAGGGCATTTTAATTTGGAGATGATGAAACTTTGGACAGCAAATATGCTGTGTACACAGCTACTAAATGCTTAGTGCAGTGACATTTAGCTGAATATTTTGGGTAATGTGCCTCAAACAGAACGTGTCTTAATATCACTCATAATTGAAAAAATAGCTGCACCCTGAAGGAATCAACCGACAGGAATAAAACTTGGTGGGTAGGTTTAACATTGTGAGACATGCGAATGATTCACAAAGGTCTTACCATTGTACCTAACTGACTATATAAATTCATCCTGTTGCGCGCGCTTTCCATTCTGACTGTTGTTGTGGTAGCATCCATTACAAGTGAAGTATGCCTTGGAGAAGAGTTCGAAAGCAATAGGAGCAGTTGGAGGAGTTGGAGAAAGGTCTCATTGTATGGAAGTAGGATGTGGATACTACCCTCGCACGCTGTACGCAAGCAGCGATACCCTCCACGAGTCATCCTGTTAGTGCCAGCACCACTGGCAGACGGCTGCACGATGCAGGACTACTTGCACGCTGACACTTACTCCGACCACCCTTAACACCACATCAACGTTGCCAATAACAGCAATGGTATTGTGACAGACTGTCAAGGAGTGTCTTTTTTTGTCCTTTTGGTGATGACCAATGGATCTGTGTTTGAAGGCACCGTGGTCAGCACCAAGACGAATGGTTTGTTGTTGCGCGGTCTACGTCCAGTACGTCACTCCACCTCCACCCCTACCGCAACATCTGCAGTAACTGTGTGAGATGCAAGGTGCATTGGATGGATTATCGCAGGACACCATTTGGATCCTCTACAACTCCATGCCGAGGCGTCTGACATGTTGCGTTACCAAACATGGTGGCCCTACACCATGCTGAGAGAACACTTCCTTCTGGGTGCAATTATTCTTTTGATAAAGAGTATAGCATCACAATTAGCAGACAGAAGATACTGGTCATGCAATCGCAACAATGTAGAAAGACAACAGTACAGCACTCACAGTAAGTTTACTTCATCAGTGCTCCAACCTCAATACACCAAGCTAAATGTACTAAACTTTCGGTTTATAAGAAAAACAACCTAAAGGAAAAATCGGAGGAAACATTCTCAGCAGCACCTCCTCTTTGCCCCATATTGCACCTCTGCAGCTCCATAGCTGCAGTCTGACATGCTTCTGGACAAACCTGCATTGCAATTGTACTCCAATTATTCCTGGACTCTGGGCCAATTTCAGACTGTCTCCCACCATACTTCGTCCGGCATGCCGATCTCCGCCGGATAATTTGAACCCGCACGCCGAATGATTATGGATATTATGGCTCGATTTAAACCTTGTTTAGGCCCCGGCTATCGATTTTCACTTAGGCTCCTCTGAAAAGCACGACGCCACGTTGGGCTGCGGGCGGAAAATGGCGAGTCAAATTTAATACACATGGCAGCAGGTAAAAATGACCTTTATTAGGGGCCCATGAGTAAGCCAGGGGGAGATCCATCCATGTTATGTTAAACAGTGGACCCGCAAGGAGCCCTGGAAAGAATAAATTAGAACAGAGGGGGATATCATTTATTGCACACCGCTGCACCAGGAGTAAAACTGACACCATTAATAATGGTGCTGGTTACACTCAACTCCAACCTCCCGAATTTAAACAGAGGTGAGCTATTGAAAGAGCGAGACTCGCAGACTCATTCCACTCTGCCTCGCCCCACTGCTTAGAAAATGTACCACAGCGCCCTTCATTATCCCTCTGGCTGTGTATTACCGAGGGTGTACCGCGCAGCTAGATGCACAGTTCACGGAAATTCGGGCAGCTGCTAATGGACTGGCTAGGCAAACCTATGCCCTGCCCTGCTGCATTGCAGGAACGTGGGTGGGAATTGGGATTTTGTTAGAGATGCGCTGGCTCTGCTCGGATAGTAATCGGGAATGAGGCTCCCAGAAGCACTCTAGCGCTAAGAACATCATAAAACGGGGAAGAGAGCGTTGCTTTAATGCTCCCTTTAAAAGTTAAGATGATCTCGAGGCTACGATGCTTTTGGGAAACATCTCTTCAGGCTGAGCAGATTTCAAATGAGCTAGTCATAGCTAGTCATCATATTACACTCCTTACGGTGGATTAATACAGTATTGGGGTATATGCCGACTCAGGCATTAGCTGGAAATAAGGGAGGGAAAATGTCTTGGGCTCGTGATAAACAACTCTTGTTGGTTGAGGGCCAATTCATTTTTAATGTTCATTTCGCTCAGGAAAATAGCCCCTCCATGGTTCACTGGCCCACTCAAGAACATTCCACCATCACCGCTGATCCCTGTACGCAGCATCTGGAATCGCTCCATATGTTTATGCTGAGATGCTTTCATGTTTAATCAGGAGATTTGACCTTGCCTGGTGGTGAACTGAATTAAAAATCAATGAGGGCCGGGAAAACCTGTGGGGAGACCGTTACATCAGACTCAGACAAAGCCGCAGACTAAAAGGTTTCTCACCCGCACAGCCCAATGGTATGAAAACAGCCTGCAGCACTGCTGATTTTATTTTCATGCTCAAGCCAACAATTGGAATGGAGAAGTTCTCACCATCAGTTGTTCATTTCAAAGAGTGTAAGAGAAATAAACAAAACACAGACAGACATTGAAGGCAGAGGCCTCGTAATGTCCTGACTTGATTCTGACAGAAGTTAGAATATTCATAAGTCGTGACAATGTATGCAAGCCACTGCTGCTGTGGTTTCTGCATTTGTTTTCTCCGGCTACAAGAATTTTTGAACATTTCTGCAAACAGTCTGTGTCCTGTGCCTTCAATCTCCAATAACATCTCCAATAGTTGTGTTTGCAAATTATGTCACATTTCAGAGTTGCTATGGCGCGAACTGAAGATGGAGGCCAGGAAGTGATTTTCTACATAGCAAGCACTATCACAAATTTATATACTGTATATACAGCAGCGTTCTATAACATCGGCTGTCCCCTAGATTAGGCCACACATACATGCATATTTCCCCCCTCTCTCTGCCAATTGCTTCAAGGACATTTTAAAAACAGAAGCTCCTGCACTACCCCAATAGCAAGAGGATAGTAGTCCACTGTTGGCCCACTAATGGCAAAGCTGGTGGTCCACTGGTGTTTTGCTCAGTGTTTTCTGGGCACTCCCCTGGTGGTTAAGTAGCATATTAGACTAAATACCACTTTTCATCCTATAATTTCCAAGGAGGCGTCCAGTTTACTTATTCGTCCTTTCTTTCTGACTTTCAGATTCTGCAAATTAGCTAAGTAAATCATTAATTAAGTGTCAGCAACAACACTTTCAACTACACAATCAAGTCATTATCATGACCACTTCCTACACTTTCGACAGCGTGTAGCTCATGAAGGAAGTCACATTTTTCATGGCATTCTCTGGGCCCACTCATCCATGTGGAAGGCACTCTCAACCGATTTGGTAATTTATTTACAGTTATCTTAGATTCCGACGTGTCGTTTTGAGGTGGAGGGTAATAGGGGTACTTACGCTAAAAGAGAAACCATCCACTAACTGAGACTCCATGAGGAGCTTTTACTGAGTATCAAAGGCAAAAATAGCTTGTGATCTGTGGTCAAAATGCGAGCAAAAGGCTGAATCAGTTTCCTATTCACCATCTTCTTGTTCGATTTTAAGTGTTAGCCCACGTTCACACTAGCAGGTAACAGAATGGCGAGCGACCAGTCATTTCCTTTCGGACTACGCAATTTGTAGCCATGACCCCTGATAGCATTAGGAGAGCAGACCACTGTTGGCCCACTAACAGCAAAGTTGGCAGTCCTTTGTGTTTTCTGGGCACTCTGCTGGCGGTTAAGCAGCATATTAGACAAAATTTCACTTTTCATCACTCGTTTTCCAAGGAGTCCAATATACTTATTCTTCCTTCATTTTCTACTTTGGCTATCCTGTAAATTAGTTAAGTAAGTCAATCATTTTTAGTGTCTGCAATAACATTTACAACTAAATCATTCTATATCAGGCCTAGTCCCTATTGTTTTTTTTCTTTCAGTTTGTATGTAATATTTGTCTTAGTTTATTTTCTACAATTAACAGCTGTACATATTTAAAATCTGTATGACGAGATAAAAAAAAAGCTAGATTTTGTAGGCAGGACAATAATCTTGGTGGTCCGAGGGTGGACAAGCAGTGGCAAACAGTCAACGGGGTGCTGACCTGATCAAGCCGGCAGACCAATATATGCTCGCTATCTGGGATTTTACGACGCAAGTGACATGGCAACAGAATGAGTTGAAATTTTCTTAACTTTATTGCAAAAGAATTATGAAGAAACATTGTAAACGTCTCTTCCAGAATAGTAAATGACTGGCCCCAACAAATTTTTCGGACCAATCATAGACACGGGGGTCCGAGGTCCCTAGCGTCTGGTCTCTGAACATTTTGCTCCTACCAGCATTTTGTTCCCGTTCTCAACAGTCTGGAACTAAACATGGAAGAGAAGCTCATAACCGCTGTTTCTTCCTTCCCCATTTTATATGATGCATCTTTGTACACATAAAGGGCCTATTAGAAGAATAATGAAGCATGAAAGTAAGTAGCAGATACTGGTCACTTGATAGCTAGCTAGGTTAGCCAGCATGCTAACTGGCCAATAAAGCTAGCCACAAAATGCAAGCAGTTAGATTCCCATACAAATTTGTTTGTCAATAATAATATGTGCTTTAAAACCAGCTACCTTTCCTGGACCACCCGTGTGCCTCGAACACACCCACAAGAGACAAACTTGGGGCGACATAAGCGACTTGTTGCAGGGACAATGGTGTTCCTTTTAGCTATTGTTTAACCAGTTCATAACCACAGATTAACTGTGCACACTACAATACTCTGCTCCTCCTGACTGCACAAACCTGCTTCTGATTCACCAGTTTTCCTGTTTCATCTTAAATGCTGCAGCAAGCACCAGAATGCAACTGCCACACCATTTAGGGTGGAACAGAAAAAGTGGCGAATTAAAAAAATGACTTTGTGTGGTTGGGAGGAGCAGGTATTGTATTTTATACAGCTTATCTGGGAGCGTGAACTGGTAAACCTTGGTCCCGAGGTCGACCCAAACAAATGCTTCCATTTGTTTTCGTAGTAGAAGACTGTCTGGAGGAAAAGGCACTTGCTCTTATCTGCTGCCTCCATAGCAGCAAATCATCCAGTTCAGTTGTAAAATTGCTTCTCTTTATTTTGCGATTTTGTGTATATACCTCACTCATAGGGTGGCAACATTTAATAACCCCAAAAAGAAGGACATACCATCCCCAAAAGGAGGACATCATAAAGGAGGAGGGGTTGGGCATGATACTAGAACAGAGTTCAAATCATAATCTAACCTATGTAACACTATAAATGCTATAAATATAGCAATATAAATGATTTATTCACCTAATTCGGTGAAATTGATGAAATTCGTGAGTCAGACTTGCTAACTGACTAGCATTTAAAGGGCTGACCTGCGGTTAGCCAGTAGGCGAGTCACGATGTCATATGACCGTGTTAAACCAATGAAATGGAAGGCATTTATTTTGACACGGACGTGAGCCATTGCCACACATAATATTGTTTGCGAATGAACCTTTTAAATAGTTCATCCCGAAAAGAGGACTAATAGGCGTCCGTCCAGGTACTGCGCCGGACGGAGGACTGGGAGTTGAAAAACCGGACTGTGGCCACCCTACACTGTCATAGTATCCTCTTACCTAGCATGGTATGGGCCTGCCTCCATCTCATCCATTCTGGTTTTCACTTCCTGCCCTCCATCTGGATTTTCCATGTCATCTTAATCACATGACTGAAAGCAACCTATAATATTCCATACAGTGTGCACTGCCATTGCAGCGTCAGGGTTGGGGATGATTCCAGCATGAAACGGGATAATATAGAGGTTAATATGGCTAATATGTTCAAAACTATACATGCATGGTGCCACACAGTTAGTTAGTTCATTAGTCAGACTTTATTTGCCTTCCTCTTTCATGGATTACACTGAATTCCAACAAGCATTTGTATGAGAGACTGTAGACTAGCTGCCAGACTCTGATCACCATGGGTGTAATTGATTTTCTCTCTCTCTCTCCCTCTCTCTCTTTTTCTCTCTGTCTTTCATCAAAGCAGATTCTCCGCCGTTCACACATAAACATTCCCTTTTAAATCCATCTGCATCATGCAATGCCGCCTTCGTTTTTGCCCATGTTGGTTCTGCGGGAGATCCCTTTAGCCTCATTAACTCAAAACCTATCCAAACAAGCAGCCGTGCGCCACTTGTTTGATGATTTGAGCCCACCGTTTCTGTTTCATGTGCCGATCTGAAAAGAAGAGGAATGAAAATCGCCATAACCACAAAGACAGGTTTGACGTGCCGCAATTGCTATTCTCTGTGCTTTGTGGGCGCACTATTATTGTAAGCCAGAGTTTACAGGCTGGAAATGGAGAGAGCTTATAGCTCTATTCAGCCCGCTGCATAATGTGGTGGGTTTTTTTTTTCTTGGAGGGCAATTCACTTTTGTTTGAGATCTAGACACGTCATTATACAAAAACGAGAAAGATCTCACCACTTACTTTGAAAATGAATGCCTGAAGAACATTAGGCTATTGTGTCATCAGCAAGCTATGATGGCGCTTTTAAAATAAGCCGCAGTCTGTTCACCCAGTCGTTTATTTCATTTACCAAGGTTGCCAGACAATACAAATACGAAGCACTCCATTTGCATTGGCCTAGGGTAGATGAAACACATGGTCCATCTAGCATTATTGTAAAGAGACTTAGGAAAAGCTGACTGCCCCCTGCTCTGCCTCATCTTATGGTTATTAACAAAGTCACCATCCTAATGAAAAAGAAGATATTAATTTTCAAGAAAGTTTCCTTACTCAGAGGGTTCAGGTATTCTTAATTGCTTTTTCCTATCTGATTAGATTCTCTTCATTGATTGACTTTACCTCCTCATTTATTTGTGGCTGATGGGAGAATGGAGTCCTGTAATAATGTATTTCAACTAGCCATCCTTTTACAACAGGGCTATGGATACTTGAACCAATCTTGGGCTTTTTTTGAGATCAGAGTTGCTTAAGGCTGGGAAGAGCTCATGCCAGTTCTCATGTTATTAAATTACTTGTTAGTTATGAGGCCAAAGCAGGTTTTATATGATACGTGGTTATGACCACATGATCTGATTGGTGGAAAAGTGTTCTATTATGTTGTTATATGTGAAAGCAGCAATGTACTATTTCTTAGCAGCAACTGAAAATATTAAAAGACAAAAATTTGGTCACCTGTGACTGAAACTTACCTAATAGCGTGTAATACCTCCACAAGCATGAATAACAGCTGATTCCATTAGGCATGGCCTGGACAAGGCCACATCAATGTTCAGATACTCCTGCATCAAGGAATTGTGCATTTGGACCAGATTTGGTGGATGCCTTCCCTGGCAAAATTCTGAGGAGTATTTACTGTAGACTGGGATTTTAGCCACTTTTGGTAGATCCATGTGACCGTACGCTTCCATACACCTGCAAATTCAGCTACTTCCTTCACACTATGGTCTTTGGCACACCCCAATGGGGTCACTCCTTTTAGTCAATCATTAACATCTGCTTTGGAGCCATTTTCCACACATAGTTTTCCTTTGATCTTTGCACTTGCAAGCTAATCACGGCTGTGAAGTCTAGTAAGCCAGAGTGTTTTAATGCTTATTCATGTTACCTTTTAATTTGATATGGTTTGATACTGATAGTGCCATAAACACCCTATGGGGATCTACAGTATATCCATGGCATAAATTACTGGAACCTCTTGCAGTGTTAGTCCATAACCAACAAGCGGTTTAGCTCATATTTTTTATGCAACAGTGACAAATCTTCTGCTTTGAATTATAAGGTTTTATCTGTGTTCCAAGCAGTTTGCAGCTTTATTTGGAATTTTGCACTCCAAATAGCAAAACTGATGGAATAGTGTTTCATTTATGAAATTGACAGACACAGTGAATGTATTCTAAATGTACAATATCAAAATCTTATCAAATTTGTACATTTCTACAATTAAAACATAGCTAGAACCTTCTAATCCTAAGATTCTTAAGAAGCAGAACCTGATTAGTTCTCTTGTGTAAATTCGAAGTGCTGAAGTGACTGACACATAGAACCTTATCAAACTAGGTTTGAGTTTTGTTTTCCAGATAAAGAGTCCAAAATGCATAAAACTTCAAAAACACATGACATAATACAACATAACACCTAACATAATAAGAATCTGATTACAGATTAAGAATATGTGAATAACTACATTTTGGCAAATATGTCAAATAATTCCAAGGGGACAAAAGATATAACCTACTGTGAGTTAACTGTCAAACAAAGTATTTTAGAAATCACCAAAAACAGTTATTGTTAATTGCTGTTCTTTTGACTGTTCCGGTGGTCTCACAAGCAGGTGTGTTTGAGGTTGTATTTGGCTTCCATTTGTGCCAGTTCTTGTTTTTCACTGTGCCGAGGAAAAAAACACCTTCTGATTCCGAGAAGTGTGCAGTTTGGCAAATGTAGCCTATATGACACTGACCAGTGAATGTTTACCCGCAATGGCGTCCTCTTCTATGACCAGCACATGCTGTCTGTATTATTGCTGATAATTCAGATATATTTGCACTTTGCCTGTGACAACACTGTGGATGAGATGGAAACTATGGTGTGTTAGAATACAAGAAGCACCTCATCTGAAGGCAAGCATTAGGCAGATGGCGATCCTGGCAAATATTCACCTGGCTCCGATGGTACACTCTAGCTATTGATTAACATGAAATGTGTCTTTCCGTGTTCGATAATCCCTACAAACCTGGCAGCACCGTGGCAGCGGTCGACAGTGTCAAAATAGAGATATTTGAGCCGGAAGATGGCTGAGGCTGAGGCAATGAAGCATGGAGCGCATAACTGGGTTGAAGGAGATGTCTGCAGTTACCATCATGGAGGATAGTGAGCTGCTGACACGCTACATGAATTACAGACCCGGGTTCCACTTTGAGACTGCTGCATTTCAAAGCTTCAGAAGTTTTGCTTGCACAGTGAAACAGCAATGCCTGACTTTGCTTGTCAACCAAAATGCATAAGCAACCATTCAAAAGTCTGGAATTGTGTTTACCGTTTTCCACATTGGAATTGCAGTTGGAACACACAGAAGCCAAAAACAAAAATCTTGTTACATAGTGTTATCTGCCTTGCCACTTCTTAAATTCGGGGTCTTATGGATATTAGTGTTATTAGAGCTCTCTATATCCTCAAACCTATATAAACTTCTTGATTAGCATGGAATCACCAAGACCTTTGCTCCAAGACATTTCTGACAGCTTCTTACAAATGTTCTGAAACTTGTTGTCAAAAACCTAGCTGCACAAATAGTACCCACCCAGAAGGAATCACCTAACAGGAATGAAACTTGCTGGGTAGGTTTGACATCGTGAGACATGTGAATGATTCACGTTTCACTATTGGCATGTGACATAAGCAAGGAGGGGCCTTATTGCTGTACCGGACTGACCCAACAGCAACAGCTGCGGATATTCAGCGAGCAGTGATGCCCTCCATGAGTCAGCCAGCACCATTGGCAGATGGCTGCAAGACACAGGACTACATGCACGCAGACCGTTACGACGACTGCCCTTAACACTATGTCAGTGTCGCCAAAGACCATACTGAGAGATACTACTTCTATATGTGCTGTTCAATAAATATTGCCCATATCAGTCTAAATTTATCATCGTTTATTGTTCCTGGTAACCTTTATATTCCTTCCCAATAGCACTGCAATCCCACACTTCCTTCTGGGTGCAACTATTCTTTTAATGATGAGTGTATTTGTATTAGTGTACTATCATCACATTATAATTTTGCAGATGTATCTATAACAAAATTGGTTCCAAAACTCAAGCCTACATATATTACGGACCTTGAAGCAAATCCAGAACAAACGAGGCACTGCATCTCTGAAAACTGCAGTCGCGGGTGGAGACCATTACTGCTCTATCAGAGTCCTAATGAGAATATGAAGCTTCCTTCCTACACTTTTTCCCTCCTGTTGTGTTTGCTGTATGATTATTAGTCTTTGTTTTCTTCCCCTTTCTGCCCTAAAAGTAATAAAGATGTATCTCCAAAACAAATGCCAGTATACTCTATTTGTTCTGCCTTCATATATAACAGGCTCACTGCTGGCCACACGGCTGGTTTCATTGTTTTATCACAACATTGGAATATGAAGCAATTTCCATTGCTGACCTTACTGGTATAAAAAGAACTCAAGGTATTTTTTTTTGTCCATAGACCACTCTGAAACTACATGCCTCTGCATAATACTCTCATGCCCTAACTTCTCTCACATCTTTCAAGGTTTTATGGAAAATACTTTTTTGCGAGTGCTGGCCAGGCTTTCAATTAATCGACTGTGGTCTGAGGAGTGAATTCGAAACAGAACCTGGGATAAACTTCTGCTCGGCTTCTTAGGAGGCTGCACTGGAAGCCAGATCCTTTTGCTGAAGGTCCAAGGGTAGAGTGTGTGAGGACAAGAAAGAAATCAACAGGCAATGGTGTGCAAATATTCATCACTGAGAACAGCAGTGGTCAGCATGCATTTTGGTAGAGGGAGGGATTTTAGTCAATCTTTCGTATCTAGCGATCCTTCTTTAGAGCAGGACCATCAAACTCAGGTTTAACGAAGTTTTGATCTCATTCTTCATCTTCAAAGCTGCTTATCCTTCTGGTTTGCAGGAGTATATCTCAGCACTCATTGGGCAGAAGGCAGGACGAACCTTGGACAGGCCACTAGTCAGTTGCAGGGCAGATACACATATACACATTCACTTGAACGTAGGGGGGCAATTTTGCTACCCAGAGAAAACCCACACAGACATGGGACAACCTGCCAACTCCACACAGAAAGGACCCCAGACAATGCAGCTGGGAATTGAACCCAGGCCCATCTTGCTGAGAGGCAACAGCTTATCCACTGTGCCACTGTCATTAGCTAATGAGTTAAACTTTGATTGTGTTTAAAGTGGGATACAATACTAAATGCTAAATGACACGCTTTGAGGCAAAACGCAGATGTTTAAAGTTATCCCTGATGTGCCTGCCCTACAATGTGGCCTGCCATTTTGGATACACACAGACAGCAGTAGCTGAACTGGTTCTAGTGATTTGCATTGCTCTTACTTAAATGAAATAATGAAAAAGAGTTAACACCAACTCAGGTCGACTTGTTTACAGCAGTCCATATACATTGTATAGCTGCGTTTTGTGTCCTTTTATTGTTTAGGCAGTATGTCAGACGATAATACACAAAAAACATATGACAGATCTTGTTATTCAAGGTTCTGGACATGACTGCAAAGTACAAAACTGTATGACATTAAGAGATCTGTATGCCTTGAGTTTTTCTTTCATATAGATTTTAGTTTCACTGGGATTTTCCACACGGTACAAGGATGTCCGGCCACTGTAACTTTGGCCATTTAGTTGACCCACTGACCTGACAGTAAGCACAAGTCAGGAAACCTCACCCCATTGTTATGGGTTAGATTATTAGTGTTTAACATCCTGTCCTTGGCTAGCAAACCATTAAAGTAACTGGAGAAGGCCCATCCTATTCCTGTATTCCGACATTCCTGTTTTCAGCAGTTTGGAGCTAAACATATTAGCTCATAACTACTGTTTCCTCATTTTCCATTTTATATGATGCATCTTTGCTCATATACATTTGAAGAAAGTAGCAGATATTGTTGATGGCTCTGGGGAGTTAAGTTACTCAATAGCTAGCTAGGTTAGCTAGCATGCTAACCAGCCAATAAAGCTAGCCACGAATGCAAGCAGTTAGGTTTCCATAGAAATTCATTCATCAATAATAATAAGTGCTTTAAAAACGAGCTAGCTTTCCTGGACTTTGTACACGCTCACACGCGGCAACGTGAGCGGCCTTAAACACACCCACAAGAGACAAACTTTGGGGTGACGTAAGCGTTGTGTCGCTTGCTAACGTGAACGTAGGGGTCACACAGCTATGCAGTCACTTTCTGCCCACAAAACATATCATCTCAGTCCACAATCAGTAAAATGGTCCATGCGGTACATTTGAATTCAGTTTATTCCGTTTGTCAGGATGTTTGTTCTAAAATGTTAATGTCTGTTACAATTAAATCACTTAATTAAACGGAGCCACATCATTAACACTCCAAGCACACGATCTGCATGGATTATTACCAAGAAATTAGACATGTTCTCTGTTTTAGTGGATCATTCTGAGAAAAAACTAAGGTTTAACAAGCAACAGACAACTGCTAATTTTATATTTAGCAGCAATCAAGCTTGTTATACCTCACAGGTGTTGCAATTAAGAGTGCTATTTAAGAAAATGCTAAACTGCTTAGGGTATTTGAGAAAATGATAAAAGCCAACTGTACGCTTTCCCCCCCCCCCATCCTTTTATCTTTTTTCCCCACGTAGCAGAATATGGGCACCCATGCAACAGTGACTCTATGAAAGAGAATGTATCTGTATGGTAATTTCGACACTGATTTGAGGTTCGGACTCCCTCTCTGTGACAATCCATTTACTTTCTGTCTTGTCTCTAACACACTATTTTTGACACACTTCGGCTTCAAAATGGATTTCTAATACCTTTCTTGGCCCAGAGCTTTGTGTCCAAATCGGCACTGGGCCGGCAACCGTGTTACTGGCGCTGGCGCTGTTTCGTGATACAAACAGTTTGCTGTGACCTTTACTATCTGAGCTGATGTGGGTAAGGCATGGAATCATCGATCTTATCTGAACTGTTTGGGGACTCCTGACTCCCTGCCATCACTTACAAATGACAAGTGATACTTCAGCAACAGGGCTGCTGCAACTGAGAGCTGCCATTTTCAGCGAGGCCGCAGAGTATGAAAGGAAAGAGCCGGGGCGGGCAGCTAACAGCTAACGGCTTGCCCACATTATGGCCGGAACATTCGTTACCCATATGGCCAATTCGGAATGAGGGCTGATAAATGAGCGTACAGCGGCTAATGACTGCCCTCGGGTTCAGTGCTACTGCTGCTGTATGTCATAAACGTAATGTGGGAGAGATTATTTGATGGCTATCGTGTGGATACTCTACGGTTCGACGACACAATGGTCTTATCAATGCATCACTCAGATAAGACTCGCTTCAGCGTTCTTCCTATTGTATTCCATAAGAAAAGATGAGAGGAGGAGGAGAAGAGGCTGTTATCTCATAATCACGCAACTCTTTTCTCCCTCCAGAGCCTCCAACCACAATGCGATTAGGGCACAAGGAATTGAGGGACCGGGGTTTTAGTGTACATGAAGTGTCATTTACAAGATTCAATTTAGTGGCTTATTTTGAAAGAGCTATAATGACTCTCTTATTGTGCTGCGGTTTTAATTGGATGCCATTTGGAGTTCCTGCAGTGTGCCGGCTGTGCTGGAAGAGGTCAGGAATGGCCCAGGTTTTACTGCTCTCCACAAAGCAGTTCAACTAAGTTGTGAAATTTGCAATTAGCACCTCTTTTTTTTTTGCCTAGATGAAAAGTAGGCCTGTGCACAAACAAAAATAACCGGGCCAGCGTCTTCCGTGGTTGCGCAATTGCGTCACCTCAGGAAAGTCTACAGGAAACTTTCAATTACTGTTCTTTCAAACTTGTTTGTGTGTAACTACTAAGCCTGAAACCCATTGCAGTAGAACAACAGAGGGAGGGGGGAGCTTTGCTAAAGCACAGAGCACCAGAAGAGGCATCTAGTTATTTAAAATATTATACCATGTTTGATATAATCTGTTCTGGTTAGCTATTTTGGAACATGCAAAGTAAATCTGCCTGTAGGAAGGAGGATAAGAGTGGTTTCTAGTCTCACTGAATTTGCTGAAATGTTAAGGTTGCTCTGTAAGGATACTGGGGACTGTATTGTAATAACCTTCCTTGTAGTCAAACTGCTTGCCAGATATGTGCTCAGTGGCTTCAGGATGCACTTCAGTTATGGATTTCCATCATGCAGTATGAGATACTGATCGGTTCTGGGACTTTGTCCAAGTATGACTTCCATGCTGCTTTCCTTTGTGTATACTATTGTGTACTTTGTCTATGTGGACCAGTGACTCCGCTTTAGAGCACCATGTCACCCTTCCATATAAAAGGCCTGATTCCTCTTGAACTTCAGTGCTTTTTCCGAACATCTCATTTGAAACTGTACCAAGGCAAAAACCAACAGCTGGCACAGCAGCCCTTCATTATAAATCAATAGGCCTGCATCAAAGAAAAAAATATTACAGCGTTCTGGATCTACAGTAAAAGATGCTGGCCAATTAATGTCATTTTCCTTTTCATTGCAATCTATTAGCAAAGCTCCGGATCAATTGGTGCATATAGGGAGGTTGATTGAGTATGGCCCCCCCTAGGTACACTTTTCCATTCTACTACTGCACTCATGTCCTGAAGGGATTAAATCCCTCTGGTCTTTCAGTAAACTAATAACCCCAGCAGCAACCGAGTGGGAACACTGAATTAACCTTCAGCAACCATTAGCTGAAAGGCAATGATTATCAAGAGGTTTTGGGGAGTGGCTGGGGCTAAACACGTAGAAGTTGGTGTGCCTCCAGGTGAATGGCAGACGCCAACGGAGCAGGGGAAAACAGAGGTTCACTCAACTTTATTTATTTAGGACAAAGCCATTAAAATATCCCTGGTCTTTTTTTCCAAAGCCAAGCTGACTGGGAAAGATCAGCATGAAAGTAGGGATCTTAGAAGCTGCAGCCTTCCAGCATAGCCCAATGCCCAGTAGGAGCACAGCAGCTCTAACCACTAGGCTACAGAGCAACCTTCATACTTCCCGCTTAATTCAGCTTCCCAAAGGTTTAGGACTATTCTTTGCTTCAGTCTCTCTCCACAGTGTTTTGGTCTGTGTAAACAGCACATTATCCGATAGCACGGTGTCTTCTGTGTCCTTCCTCCTTCTTATTCGCGCTGCCGTTCACATTTCTGCGTGCCATCAGATCCATATCACCTTGGCCCTTAAATGCCCTGCACATGGCATCAGCAGATGACTTCTTTAAAGGAATATCGACTCTCCGTCCACTCTGGCCGGCACATTTAATTTTCACAATCCTGACTACAATAACAATGCTAGTATTGATTATTCAGTGGGGAAAAAAGGAAAAGATGGGTTACATGTTTATGCAAGGAAGCAGATAAACACACCATTAGAAAACCAAGTCTCGCTGATGTCCTGGCAGTTTTAATATGAAGGAAACGCTTCCCCTCTCGCCCAATGCGTTGTTATCCAAGTACTCTAATAGGACTTTTTGATCTCCCGGCATCCGTCAGGAATACTAAGTCGCCCATCTGGCCGAAAGGAAATTGCATTTCCATTTCATATTCATTTTCCGTGGCCCTGCACCTCTTGGCAGGCCTCGGTGCTCTGATGCAGTGTGAAATAGTCTCTCGAACCATCGGCCTCGGCTGTGCCAGTAATGAACAAGGAGGCGAGAGCGAAGGTCACGCCGCTGCCGTAACTCCTATGAATACATTGTGTTGTGGCCATAATGAAAGACAGGCGACTTTCTCCGTCGACGCCCAGTTGCATCCCGGATTATTCTTCCGCTTGTCGTGTGAGAGGGGCACGTGAAGGTCTTGTGTTCTTTCACGAGACAAATCGTTTAACAGACTACAGAGGCTCGTGACACCCGGCACTAGCACTTTGTTGACTCCCACTACCTTCCCTCAGTTAAAGGCAGCACCATCCTCTCTGCTTCCTACATCAGGAGTAATGAGGTATCACACTAATATAGTCAACGAAATCACCTGAACGGTACGCCGTTTGCTCATCAATCATTTTTCAGTAACACAACAAATGCCGCCTAACTACTAGATAGATAGATAGATAGATAGATAGATAGATAGATAGATAGATAGATTTAGCAGCCAGAAGCAGTTTTCACAGTACAGCACAGTCAAGACAAAAACAAGGAGGGTTTGTACAGAATGAACCCAAATAGGTAGGTACCAGCTCAGCAAAAAAAAAAAAATATATATATAAATAAATAAATACATTTTTTATATATATATATATTAACTGTAAAACTATAAACTATAAAACTATGAACTATAAATAGTCCAGTACACTATAGATAAATATATCTCACTTATTACAATGAGGGAATACAAATGTACAAGAAAGTCTGTCTACCTACCTATTTGAAACAGAAGCAGATGCTACAGCTGAGAAGAATTCAGCTGTTTATGAAACAAGTCAGGCACATGGTTCTCTTCATTACCACTTACATTTACACAATAATTAGTGTATTGGTTTGTTGGTATTTAGTGTGGTATAGCACTGAGGGCACATTCCATTTTCCGCTTTTCCTGGTTTTGTATAGCTTGTAGGATACATTCCAAAAGCTAGGCTGCAGTGTCCTCAGTAGCACTGTCCTTTGAAGGCTTCTAATTTGAATGATATAAAGCGAAACGGAGGGGTCTACCAAGTCCATTGGAAAGCAATCTGGGCACGAAATTTCATGGGAAAAAAGCTGTTGATGTTGGTAATTAACTGCCATCTTGCAAGCTAAAAAGTTGTTTAGCACACTGAAAGGAGATGCATTTCACTTCCTGCATTCAGTTTACACACTCTTAAAAGGACATGCAATTAAATATATATATACACTGTATATTTTACTGCATGTTGTTTTTGGCATTTCCAAACAATGTGTAATACAATTTGTGTATCGCTTTTACCATTGGCTGTAGCTACATGCTAGGGATGCTAGTAAATATCAATAGCTACATGCTAGGGATGCTAGTAAATATCAATACTTCCGATCCTGATGTTTCCTTTTAAAAATCAATTCTGCCATAAAACTATTGATATCGTTGATTTATTTAGTAGGATGTGTGTATGCTGTCTTTCAGTTATAAAACATATAATAAAATATAAAACATGCTGCTGTAAGTAGGTACTACTGTTTCTCCTGCCTTCTTCCTTCGCTCCCAAAAAAACCCCAAAAAATGCGGTTGAATAAGAAGCTCCGTCAAACATAATGTACTCTGAACTCTGAACTACTGTGCATGTTTAATAGGTAGACTTCTCTGAGTGAATTATCATAAGACTCATAAGCAAAACTTACAATTTAACACAGCTCTTTTAAATGACATGCTACAAATGTTGAAAAGATCTAGCAGTTTATTAGATATATTTATTATTTACTTTCATCTGACATAGTTTTGATAAAGTTTCACTTTCAGTAGATTCAGTAGATACATCTTTTAAATCTCAACTATTCAAATATTAATCTAATAAATACACATTTAGGCTCTACATTTTCAGTTGACAGTGCTAGTATTAATGGGCTTAGGACTTATTGAATACAAAATTAATATTTTGATGATTTTGATGAATCAATGAATTGTTATTACCTAATTGAATTCTGTTATTAAAAAGACGTAGGTTTATTTAATATTAATGTCAGAATTTCAGTTACAATTTTGTTTACATTTACCATTTATTGTATCGTTATCGAGATATTAGCCTTGGTATTACTTGGTATCCGATCGAATGGAAAATCAGTGGTATCGCCCATCCCTACTACATGCAGCTAGTCCTTCTTACAAACACATGCAGAATTATATATTATTATTATAATGTATCATTCTGTCTGACACAATCTGACACAATCTAAACTAACAACATTTCGACATGCACATATCTTTGAAACACAATCTACAGTACATGAACTACTTACATTTTAGCATGAATTCTGCAAATGTGGTCATTTCAACTGCTGGTATTTCACAATGGCAGTGGCTTTTTTGCCTCCTGTCGCCCATATAGCTGTTTGTTCATTGCCTTTGGGCATTTATGAGCTTGAGCAGACCGTTGGTTGCTGTGGTTTCACTGATGCCAAGCGTGAATCTTGCTAAAAATAAAATTCCCAGAGAGAAATCGCCTGTTTGTTTTTATTTAGTCCCTGTGTTGTGCATCATTGGTAGTGCAGTCAGTGTGCAGAGAAATCACTGAAATCACAGGTGAAAGCACCGCTACCATATGTCCATCTCTAGTAAAAGCAATTATCTAAGAACTCAAAAAAAGCATGCCGTTTCACATTGGAGGATATAACGCACGTACCACCCTGCTGAATGCTCAATTCCTATTGGTAATTGCTGTTGTTACCGGATTTGAACTGGAAATCCGATTTGGACTACACATGTGCAGCACATGTATGTCATTTCCGGTATCCTTTCCAATGTGTTTTTACAAAACTGGCAAGTGTTAAAGCGACAATGTCTTTACATTCTCTTTTTCTACTGTGTTTTATACCATGCTTTATTGTTACCTGGATTATGGTTATAGTATTCCTTCCACATTGTGAGTGGAATATGTCAATAAAGTTGGATATTTAATGAATTACTAAATTAGCTGGAATGCTAAGAATTAGTTGTTTATTGTAACTATTAAATATACTATAATAATTTTATTTCTTTAAAACATGCCCAATTCAATTCAATTCAAGTTATAAGTCATGTCATGCTCAGTCCTGGAGGGCTGCAATGACAGTTATAACAATGTTCCTGCATTAAGTACACATGTGAATTGTGTACGTTTAAAATATTGTAAATAATACTGTATAGTTATAGATACTTGCTTGAACAGTTCTCACACATGTATTATCTAAACAGGGCAGTCAGACAGCATCTGTAAAACAGTAGAGGCAACGATGTAGATTTTCACACATGAGGAAAGCTGGTTCTGTGCTGGGATCAGAGCTGGAGTCCCTAACACCATTGGCAGAGAGGAGAGCCCTCAGCAAGCTTCTGAACATCATGGACAATGCTCACCATCCTCTGCACAGCACAATCATCAGGCAGAGGAGCTCATTCAGTGGCAGACTGCTGTCCCAGTCCTGCTCCACAGACAGACTCAGAAAGTCTTTTGTCCCTCAGGCCATAAGACTGTTCAACTCCTCGCAGTTCAGCAAAGGGAAAACTCTGTGACACTCTTTCATTCCGGTCACTACAACGGACACACCCCCATCTCTGCACACACTCCCTCCTAAATGCCCTATATCTATTTTTTATTGTCTTATTCATTTTGTACTACTGTTTACATATTTTGCACTGTTTACTTATTTTGCACTGTTTACATATTTTGCACTGATAAATTATTTATATTACTGTGTACTTGCACTGTCAGTATGGCTGACAACAGTCATCTTCACATTTTGCACTGTCTATATGGCTGACATCAGTCATCTCAATTTGCACAGCTAAGGACTCTATTTTCATACTTTCATATTCTATATTGTATCTTTGTCTTCATCTGTATTAATCTTGTGCTTCTCTTGTTACTTCTGTGAACTTTGTATATCTGCTACTGGATGTCTGAATTTCCCTCTGGGATCAATAAAGTATCTATCTATCTATCTAGTCCAAATCAAATTTGTTGCATCACATTGTCAACATTTACTCTGCCTTTTGTCACCAGCTCTCACTGAAAATGAATAAACTCCTGCTGCAACACAGGTATTAACCTCTTGGACCCTCTTACAAAGAATGAAAAATAGAAAAATAAATGAAAGCATATAAATAATCAAAATTCAATGTGGGTTCCTGAAAATAAATTGTCACATTATACTGTGGTTGTTTGGACCAGTGTTTCTCAACCCTGGTCCTGCAGGCACCCTGTCTGCGCATGTTAGTGCTTTCCCTGCTCCTAACACACCTGATTCAACTTATCAGCTCATTAACAAACCCATTCAGAATAGCAGGGGGCATGTTGAAGCAAGAGTCCACTATAATGAGCAGGGCAGGATGCCTCCAGGACCAGGCCTGAGAAACACTGGTTTAGACTGCTTCACCCTTTTGAGCTGTGGCACTCATCTGCCTCTAGGTGGCACTCTAGCAAATTGATTCACCCAGCTTGTCCTTCATAGCTTAGTAACTGTGTTATGCTGCGTTCACACCGTTTCTGAACTCCAACGGACCATTGGTTGCCATGGTTTCACTGATGTCATCACAAATTAGATGCGTTCCTGCCAAAAATAACAATCCTGGAGAAAAATTAGTCAGTGTGTGAAGAAAACAGTGTTCGATTTTTGCAGTTGCTGTATATTTGTGGTAAAAGCATCGCCAATATTCCTCCACCTCTATTAATTTTATCTTATATCTAGGAATATCGAGGAGCCAAAAAAGGAGCGTACTATTTCACGGTGGGGAAGATAAAGTGTGCACCACCTTGGTCAAAGGTCAATTCCTATAGACCTTTTTCACTGGCTGTGGCTGTATTCGAAATGGCACACTACTATACTGCATACTGCATACTACAGTAGCATGTACTGCATACTGTATACGCCCCCTGTGTGTAGTATACAGTACAGTAACAAGTTTTGACCTACAGTGTAGTATACTAATTCAGTCACATGACCAGTTACCTCACATTTACCTCAGAGCTGTTATCCACTATTTAGAGCTAGCTGCTGCTAACGCTGCTCAGTTCACCTGAAATACGTTTAGCCTAGCTGTTAGCTACCCGTGGCTATTTTACTCTTATCCTCTAAGGCGAGTTCACCTTTTTTAAACCTCAGACCTGTATGTTTTAACATGGGGCTGCGTTTTTGCTCCCCAGCGTTACCCACCGCCATTTTCTTTGGTGCTGTAGCGCATCTTCAGTGCACTATAGATGTTCAGTGTCGTCGCATACTGCATACTACTTTAGTGATTTAGTGTGCGAGTAGTATGTAGTATGCCATTTCAAATACAGCCTGTGTCTCAGTTGTGTACACTGAGACACACACTAAGGCCAAATCCCGTTTCTTATTTTCACCCCTAGCACTCTGTGGTATTCAACCTTCCTAAAAATCTTCAAGAGGGCAGTTAACACATCTGGAACTCCCTCCAACATGGACAAAAAGATAGTTTGACTTGGCGGAAGTGCGTTGTGCAACCTTCGAATGACCCTGCATGTCTGCTGCAGCGAGCTGTTTACCACTGAATAGAGCTCAGTGGAGAGCTCAGTAAACCTAGCACCCTGCAGGGGGCGTTTGTTCAGCACATCCCATTGGAAATAATAGATTTGAAAGCGCATCGGTGAACACGTTCAGTGTGAAAGTGTGAATGCTGCTGTGAGTATAACGTCACACTCTGATCAGAGTCTGATCCGTGAGGAATCCGCCTGTGACCAATTTTGCAAAGCAGAGAAGCAGCCGAGCAGCTATTTGTGGGAATTAATGTTTATCTTTGAGTTGATCATTTGTAATTACAGATATGCGTAAATCTGTTTCACCATCCTGCATTCAGTTTAACTCTCATTTTTGATTGGTTACTTTGTTAAAAGTGACACACGATGAGCAGAGCCTTTTAAATCTGCCTAAAAGTAGTATGTAGTATGCAGCATGCAACCAAATTGAAAGTCTGTAGTCCACTGATAATACCCGGATGGTGTTCTACTCCAGTCAGAGTTTCTAGTATACAGGGAAGCTGTCTTCGTGGTGTACTGCATCCCATCATGCACCACGGCCTCACCAGCTCTCAGCCTGCTTCAGCCAGAGAAAATGGCGGCGGGTAACACTGGAAACCAAAATGCAGAGTTTAAATGTGGGTGTAGTGATTGTAGTGGGGTATGTTTTCATCAGAATGAGCCTCAGAAAGTTAAAATATACAGGTCTGAAGATTAATAAAAGATGAACTCGCTTTAGAGGTTCAGTTTTAGAGCCAAATAGCCGAGGGTAGCTAACAGCTAGCCTAAACTCATTTCAGGTGACTTGAGCAGCGTTAGCAGCAGCTAGCTCAAAACAGTGGCTACAGTAATAACAGCTAGATGTGAGGTAACTGGTCATGTGACTGAATTAGTATGCTACATTGTGTGTCAAAACTTGTTATTGTGCTGCATACTACACACAGGGGGCAGTATGCAGTATGCAGTACATACTACTGTAGTATGCAGTATGCAGTATAGTTGCCTGACATTTTGAATACAGCCATTGTTTATAACATAACCAGATGGCGTTTATCACTACTACCACACTTCTGCATTAACGAATGCGAACGTGTGTGAATGGTCTGTTGGTAATCACCACATCGCTTTGCTCCTAATTTACATCAAGTTAAACTTAATTCATTTCTTTTGTCCACGTTGTGCCACCAATGTTTGCACTGCCTACTATTGCTGGAAATCAGCAGCTTTCAATAATAATGGAATAAATTCCTGCCACTTTGGTGCAATGCGCCACCTCTGGTGTGAATACAGGGTTACTCATTTCTCAAACTTAAGATAAATGAGGATTTCAATTAACCAAACTACAAAAGAGAATTTCCAGAAGATGAATTGTTAAACCAAATATTTTATTGCCATTGAAGCGTCAATATGGCAAGTGAGCAGCCAGCCAGTGCTCTATTAGTGAGCCAGCATGGGACCCTATTAATTTCAGGGGGTATTTTGCACATTGGTTTGGACAATATATATTTTTGTGCATTAAATGAATGCCCCCAAAGTAATGTGCTGTATAGTGTGATGGCCAGTGCTGTTTGTGTGTTATGTTGGGTCATCTGCATATCGATAAGCGTTTGAGTAGCTTTGTCATGTTGTAAATATTAGTCATGTCTCATTTATTAGCCTGTTCATCGTTATCATTATGCATTACATCGTGGTATGTGTGAAAATCTAGCTCACTTCTTCTCTCTGGCAGCTTTTTGCTAATTTGCATTTCATGTGAAGTTCACGTGAGATTATAACCACCTGCTGTTTTGCGGATGGGGCTCAGCTCAATAAATCATGTATCATAACACATATCAAAGCCATCAGTCAGCAGCTCTTGGAGGCATAGGTAGAAAAGTATGTGCCTTTTTGTGAACTTAAATTTTGTAGCATGTTTTGCCAAGTGAGGGATATTCTATTTCACCAGTAAGGGATAATCTAAGAATCATGTGGTCACTTTCATGTATGACCCCTTCCTCCTTAACCTTGCATGTGAAATTCCATAGCTGTTTGAAGAAGTATGCTGAGATTACAGTTTGAACACTGAATTTCCAGTAAAAAAAAAAAAAAGTCTATATTTGAGAAAACCCGTCAGGGGTGTATCTGCACGCATACTTGAATCTGCATCAGATGAGGTGAGTCCGGGAAAGACCATCAGGGGAGAGTCAGTCGCCGAAGAACATGCTTTCTGTACAGTGGCCGAGAAGTGCAAAACAATTGAACATTTCAGAAAACAAAATTACAAAAAGAAAAACAAATTACATTGGAGAAAACATAATTACAAAAGCAAAAACAATTTAACAAGGGCAAACAAAATTGCATTTCAGAAAACAAAATTACAAAAGTAAAAACAAGACGTGAAACACTTTTACCAGTAGCGGAACACTTTTACAAACGGCAAATTCTAACGGAAAGGGTAGGTCTAACACACAGGAAGTGCTTGTTAATCAAACTGTTTCGCGGCGGTATAGTGGGTGGAAGAAAGAGAAGAACAGGCGACATCTAAACCACTTACAGTTGGAATTGTTAAGGAAAGTAAGTGGGCTGTAACTCTAGCGATAGTGGATAACCAGCTAGCTAGCTTAAAATGGCTGAGAGCTTTTGCAAAACAGTCCACTTTTTACAGCCCAAGTGGTTTAGATGTCGCCTGTTCGTCTCTCGTCTACTCTTTTAAAAAATCTAAAGACCTTCTACAGGAAAAACAAAAGAAAAAAAAAAAAAAAAAAAAAAAAAAAAAAATGGACAAAACATGCTTTAGCGTCGTGACCATCCCAAACTCCACCCACTCTACCACCGCGAACAGTTTGATTGACAAAGGTCCGCAACAAGCACTCCCTGTGTGTTAGATCTACCCTTTCCGTCAGAATTCACAGTTTGTAAAAGTGTTTCAGTACTGGTAAAAGTGTATCAAGTCTTGTAAATTTGTTTTTATTTTTGTAATTTTGTTTTCTGAAATGTTAATTTGTTTTGCACTTCTCGGCCACCGTATTTATGCCATGTGACATTCTGCATTGTGTAGATGGAGCCCCTAGAATCAGTTGTATAAATTGCACCTACGTACATTGGCAGACCTACATAAACCTGTCAGAGTTGCGTCTCTGATTATACAGGTAACACACTTTCTTTGTTCACTGCATAGGTGATGCACTCTATGAAAGCTCTTGTTCAAAGGATCAGCACCGCTAATGGAAACTTAGCCTGGTAGTGGGGCAGATTGTAACAGTGGAACTCCTTGTGCTTGGCCTCAATTGAATGACTTCTGTGATATAGTTGGAGAAATGGACAACATGGCTACGTGGAGTAGACAAATGAGGGTATGTTGTGTCCAGATTTCAGAGCTCTAACACAAATATTCTGTGGGTTATAAGCACCAAAGGAAAAGTCTCCACTAAATGGCATTGGCAAGCACCATTGTCTGCTTCTTCAAGCACAAGTTCCAAAGAGGACAACAAAAGAGGATGGCAAAATGGGCTGATTCCAAAATCCTCAAATCCTAAATTTTCCTAAAAAGTCAACTGTTATGTGTCTGTACAGCCTGCTATGGCTGTCTTGGTTGTGCAGGAATCAGAGCTGAAGAGAAGTCTTTGTAGACCAGTGCTGGAAGGGTTCCTCATACCTCGACTGCAGCTTGAGACACATGCACTTTTGCACGTTTCCTGGTATCACCTTTTCCTTGGGGATGTCACAATAGGTCATAGCCTCCTTTCTTCCTTAATAGCTCTTTACTGCTTGCTGCTCTTGTGTGCGGGCGGGTGCTTGTTTACACTTTCCTCTTGCAACTGAGCAAGAGAGCTGAGTAAAAGCTTGTGTATTTTATTCTTTTTTTTCCAGGGTGCCATTATATGGAGTAACACGTGTTCCAGTTCAACTTTGCCTTGAGCGCCATGTTTCCCGAATCGTTTGCTGTTGCTGTAAAGCATTGCGGCCCTTGGTGCGTTTGTTCCACTCACAGCCTCCTGTCACACACTCGGAGCTCGCTGCTCTAAATGAGTCACTTGCGCCTGAGACCCCCAGCACCTGCTGTTCTTCTCCTCACGCCTTTTCCTCTCCCTTTTACCACAGCAGAAACAAAAAAACCACACATGCATTCTGGCAACACAACGTGGAGTTCAAGGAGAGATGACAAGTCTGTAGTAGCTTCTGCAGCACAGCCACTCCTGCCGGAACTGTAAGGCTATGTTGGTTTAGTGACTGCGGGACTGCCCCCAGCTCACTCAATCGATGAGCCTAATTAATGCTCTCTTAATTCTGTTTGCCATCAGGGCAGAAGCCATTAGCAGTGATGTACGGTGTCTGGAGCGATGGCATCCCGGCCACACCTCGTTCATTACGGCGGCCATGCGCCCTTGAAAGAGGATAGCTCTCAGCCACAGGCAAAGTGTGCGGGTCCACAAATACTTCCAGTCCATCCTGATTAGGGGATAACTAACTGGAAAGCCTCCCCCAGGCTGAGCCGTAATTGGGGCAGATTTGGTTACTATGGCGATGGGTCCAGGAAGGATCTGTTTTAGGTCTAAGCCACTACCGCCCGAGCACAGTGGGGGAGGGAGGGACGTGGGGGAGGGGGCTGGGGGCAATGCGTCAATATCAGGGAACGAGGGACTGAAACACATTTCCAGTGTGCATGGGGTCGGCTGCTCATGCCAATCACCAATGGGCTTCTTCGAAGTCACAGGCAGGGGAACGACAATGATTCAAGCACAGCTCATGCTGTTACCAATTATACTCATGGTGCCCTGAGAGAAGATACGTCTCAATTCCTCTACATGTATTTAAGAGCGTTTTGTAGGAATGTGCCAGAAGTGTCGTCAGCATGCAGTTCGCATTATTTTCCAACCACGACCAAGAAAGAGACAGAATGAAATCGCTCTGGGAGGAGGCCCAGCACTTGACTGCAGTGCTTGTGCCGATCACTAGAGGGCATTCTCTCACCTCCATAACCTCCATCAATCTTGCTGGCTGACATACGTTCTATGGTAAACTTCATTTCCATGGAACTTTTCTGCCTGCTTTCATGTCAGGAACATATAGTTCCGCATGCACTGCCTCCTTGACGATATATATCTGTTTGCAGGCTGTGACATATCAAGATTGACTGTGGATGACAGACTTCACAACATCTGGCTCATGCTCTGGGAGTCTAAGGGAAATTAGATTAGGCTCTTGAATTGGTGGAGATGGCTCATAATGCACTGAGCACAGAGGAAAAATACTTCCACCATAGCGTTGTTTGTAGTTGCTGTATTAGTCATAGACGCGCTCGCAGCTGTTCCGAGCTGCCTGCCAGCTTGGGCAAATTTGAAAAAGCAAGCACTCAACAGTTGCCGGTGATGTTAAATAAAGGCAAATAAATGGAACTGTGCATGAACTTGCCAGAAATGAAAATGAATGCCTGTTTTTCAGGCCCTTAAAGTGTTTACCCTGGGCGTGGACATTAAAAAACAACAACAGCAACAATCACAAATTAGCATTCTAACTAGTATCACCAGCAGATGTTTGCAAATGCAGCACTGCGAAAATCTCTCCAACACCAACAGCGTGACATACTTGTCAAACCTCCCAGAAAATGTGAGAAGAAGTTCTGTAACGCGCCTCTACGGCGAGTGTTTACAACCCACAGCAAAGGAAGCCGGGCTACACAAAACAGCAGTGGATGTAAAATCGCAGTTGGTGTCCACACTGGGCTTGTTTACTGCGGCCCAGGTGAGAAGTCTTCGGCCCCCGGGTCACGGACCCTCAGGCCGCCCTGTCACGTGGAAGGATGCGGGTCATGTTTGCTAATAAAAGAGTTGGCAGTCTCGGAGCAGGAGTGACATTTGGCACCCGAGCTGTCCGCTGCTGACTGCCAGAACAGGGGGGAGATGAGCTGCAAGAGCAAAGGGGGGACCGCTGGCCATCCATGCTGCCCTGTAGCAATCTGGCTAGAGCCCTAGACCAGAGGAGCCATGGAGCCGCTGATAGAAACAGCCAGGGAGGAAATGTATTGCAGGGAACAAAGAAGCAATTTAAGTGGATTTGACAGGATTTAGGTGACGGAGTTATCACGCCTTTTATAGCGAACGCTTGCCTCCCTTCAAAGAGCTGCTGGAGAGCCAGGCTAGTCGGGCATTCAAATCCCTGATATGAGTTGCCAATCGGTCTCCACTTGTGAAAGGGGATGAGGGGGGTAATTGAATGTTTGCTGTGAATTTTTTTTTTTGGCTTTTTCCGGCGAGAAAGATCGAGCCTCAGAGAGGGAAAATATGAGCTGGAATTACCAAGTGTGTAATGTCACCTGGGAGTCAACAGATGATAAATATTGTCTGGCTTGCAAATGCCGCCAGCCATAACAGCCAGCTTTGAGAAGGGTGACAAAAGAACGGTGTACTCGAAGTTGGCCTGAACACACACACACATGCGCACACACACACACACACTCACATAAACAAGCAGCACACAGAAGAAGAAGAAGTATGAAAGTCCAGCACAGTCAATTGCTGTGGGCTGGAGGATCAGGAGGCTGGCAGATACGGCTGTGCTGCGACTTTCACTCAAAGCTTTTTCTCACACCGCTCCATCGATCCTTCCCAGGGCTGCTTGGCCTCATGCTGAGTGCCTTCCTCAGCAGGAAGGGCAGCCCGCATGAGTGGGGAAGGCTTTGTCTCTTTCTCCTTTTGCTTTCACCTCATCCTCAAAGTCCTGCAGATGTGCCTCGGCTCACCGAATCCACTACACTGCCCGCTTTTTAGAACGTTATTGCCAAGTGACTGCTTTCAGAGGTCAGCTTGAACCAGCTGAGATGGTGATTTGTATTTTAGTGTTGGAGTGGAATTAGCATATAGTTTAGCATCAAGAAATGGGATTTCTCTGTAGGGCTGGAGATAATGCTATATTGTTGTCATAAGATACTATGCCACAATAAGCTTTTCTAAGCATGTCTGAGCATATTGAGGTTAGTACTTCCACAACAACCAACTGCATGGTTCATTAAAGCTGCACTATTAGTGGATCCAAAACCGCATACTACCGTGCTATACGTACGCAGCATATGGATGCAGCATATGGTCGCTTTCAGGACAGGGCCTAATATCTCTGAAATGGTAATCCTGAATGGAAAATAATAGAACATGATTTTGGAGCATTTTGACTGTTCCATTCATCATTAACACAGCTGGCATTTTAAAATTCTGTAAAAAAAACCCTGATGTTTTGTTTCAACAGCAACCATGTGAAATTTAGAGACCTCTCTGGTGGAAATCAGTAATTGCAAGCTTTGCTACTTGCTGTGCTTCCCTAAGTGGAGGAAAGAGTATTCAAAGAGAACTCAGTTAAAACCTATTAACCGCTATTATCTTCTGAGGATCATAATCAGTATAATTTGGATTTTGCGTTAGAGGCCTAAACATTGAGCTGGAATGGTAATATGTAAAGGTAGTAATCATAAAGACACATGGCGCAGTCTGGAAAACCCCTGTGAAATCCATCCCCACATCTTTGGCTGATTCTGTGACTCAATAAAGCTACCTCTCTCAATTTGAGCAAATTAAATCTTACAAAAAGCTGCTATAAAAAGATGTTTAGAAGAAGCTTGTCAGTAGCAGCGCTGGGGTTAACATGGTACAAAGAAACTACATTTCAGTATTGTAACTGCTTTTCCATGTAAACATAGGGTAGTGAATTACAATGGAAATCCCTGTAATAGATTTACAGTTAGTCACCTAATATTGCAATACTCTTACAATGTGTGAGTTTAGTGTACACATAAGCTCAACAGCCAAAGAATTAACCTAATACTGTGTAATATCTAAAACTGTGTAATACCTCCATGGGCACCAATAACAGCTGTGATTTGATTTGGCATGGACTGGATAAGTTTCTGGACAAAGGCCACATCAATATTTAGCCAATCTAACATCAAAGAATTGCTTGTTTGGTGGGTGTCTTCCCAGCCACAATTCTGAAGAGAATTTCCTGTAGACTGGGATTTTAGCCACTGCTGGTAGACCCGTATGATTGTATGCTTCAATACACCTGCAAATTCAGCTACTTCCTTCACACTATGGTCTTTGGTGTGCCCAAATGCAATTACTCCTTTTAGCCAATCATTAACATCTGCTTTGGACCCGTTTTCCTAGACATTCACTGCACTGTACCACCACTTCTCGATCTATGAATCCTGTCACTCACCCCACCGGTATTTATAGCCACATCATCCTCATGCAGTGCCTTCTGCTGGAGCTGAAGTTACTACCACCTTAAACATGCAAGGTGACTCAATTTTTTGTCCAGTGAGCTTATTATCTGTGCTGGTCCTTGTACATGATTTGCATGTGCATGTGCTACATGCTGTAACTGCCTAAGCGACTGATTGACAATGTGTGTGGCGTGAGGGCGGGAAACAACTGTCCACCAGCGAGCAATCTGTCAAAGCATTTGGTCCTGCTAATAAGAAACCTAAGCCTTAAAATGCTGAAAAAGAGAGCGTGCCAACCTCACCTGCACAGGACAGGCTTAGTATTCAGTCAGAAATTACTCTGTAAGTATTATATTTTATTCTAAAAATATTTTATTTTGAGGCAGCTGTTTTTGAGCTGTGTGTGCTGGTTAGTTTAGTGGCTGGGATAGTGACAGGACTTTTACATTATGTTTATTGCAAGATTTGAGGAGATCATCTGGATTAAGTTTCAATCAATGGCCTTATCAACAGGATCTAGTACAAAAACAACTTGTGAAAAACGTACTTGGTTATTAACAACATGTTCTAGCCTTGAAACCTCTGTCTCAACCTTATTTGGGGGCTTGGTCTTGACTCTAGTCTCGGATCTAGAGGTCTTGACTACAACACTAATAATGGTTGCGTAGTGTTCCAACTTATCTTACCTCAGAAAAATGATGAAATTGTGATAGTATATGATGCAGAGCTACTGCCTATCCTGTGCGGTCTGATTCTGCTGCTTCATCTGCCTTCGTCTGCCCCTGCCTGCCTGCATTTCTGACCAGTTTTACCTACTACTGTAGTTTCATGCTGTCCTATGCTATGTGGAAGCTTCGACTGCATCACGCTGACCCATCTGATGATCCTGCTATTTAATCAAAGACTTGATAGAGGAGGATGGTTTCCCCATTTGAGTCTTGGCCCCTGTCGAGGTTTCTTCCTCTCACTCTGAGGGAGTTTGTCCTTGCCACTGTCACCCTTGGCTTGCTCATTGGGGGCATGGCCCTGGATTCTCTGTAAAGCTGCTTCATGACAACATCTATTGTAAAAGGTGCTATATAAATAAACTCTGACTTGACTTGACTTGACTATTATGCCAAGCTCGACTTCACTTCAAGCAGAAGCATGCCCTCAGCTGTTTGCTTGCTTGCTTTCTTTGGGAGGCGCCCATTGATTTAGTTTTCCTATCTCAAAAATCTTGACAAACTCATGCTGTGCACTTAGAAATGGTTTTTGCGATGAGCTCAAATGTTCTTTTTTTGGCTGCAACTCAACTAGAAATTATTTAGCCGTGAATAGCAATCGCTTTGATCATGCACGCCTCAATATCACAAAAGCACCTTGAATCTGAGTCAGAAAACTAGTCAAGCACACTGAAAAGTCGTTACTAATTAATTTGATTTTAATGCAGCGCGGACAGTACAGAGATGACAACGGTTTGATGTATAAAGAGTAGTGCCTCACTTCCCCCCACCCCGCCAGCCCAGCCATGAATGTATCAATGCGTGCTTGTCATTCACATGTGCACTTATATGACTTTAAAGAGGAAGCGAAAGACAAATATTGTATTTATGCAACCATCTCTTCTGCAATGCAACGCGGCAGAGAATCAAACACAGAGATCAGAGCTCACTGTTTGCGCATTCCGTCACGCATCACTCTCGCTATTTAAGTCCGCAAGCGTTTTGCTCACCACCGCTGCTCTTTTGTTTGCACTGAAGAAGAAAAGAATCCAGTCTGCATAGATGCGGGGCTCCTGACTTCGCTTTGATTTGAGTCAAGATTCTGAGAGGGAGCACCGAGGGAGCTGTGTGATTTCCTATCCAGAGCAGAGTTAAAACCTTATGGCCTGATCCTGAGCCACAAACACTGGTCTCATTTGCGGGTGAGGTGGAACCACAGGAGCAGCAAATGAGCTGAAGGAATTTCGGGGAAGAATGGTGCTGTATGATGCATTATTGAAAGCAGTACGATCTTTCATCTGGGCGTTAAGCACCTGCACGCATTTTGTTTATCTTCCTTAAGTAGCATCTGCTGCCAGTGACGCGCTTTAATGAAACCTGATTTGTTTTCACATAATTGAGAAGAATCTGCATCCAAGCCTGCAGCTAGATGCTCGAGCAGAAAGAAAATGGATCCTTTTTTTCGCAACACACTATGCCTCACCTGGTTCTCTTTAGTAGACATGTTTAGCCTTTTTCGACCTAAAGAAACCTTGTTCTTGAAATGGTTCCGTTTAGGCTTTGCAGAACCTTGGTGCTATTCAGGNTCTAAATTCATCATCATTTATTGTTCTTGGTAACCTTCCTTCTTGGTGCAACTATTGTTTTGATAATGAGCGTAGAAGAGTTTCCTCAGCAGACCACTGGGTGTCATCATAATTGCTTTCTTTTTCTTCAACAACTGACATGCCCACGGATGTCATCACAGTTTGTACTGAAGAACCTACTATTCTTTGGTTCAATTCAATTCAATTTAACTTTATTGTCATTATACCAATACAGGGTTGTACAGTCCCCCCCCCCCATATCACAGTTTAAAAGAGTTACTGGGTTCACCAGCAGCAATCTGCTGTGTGATTGTACTAATTAAGAGACACACCGTCTGTCCAAGAAAAGGAAACAGAACGATTCCCGAATCTAATTTTAGCTTTTTGTACAGCCACACGTCTGCGCACCATGAATGACATACGCGCTGCTTGTACTCGAAGCTGAAGGGAGGAGAGGAAACGGTGCAGTGCGAGAGAATGTCAGCAATAATTTGCATCCTGTGAAAGACTGACAAGACAGGAGCCCCCTCTCCCACCCTGACGCCTTCATCGTCAATGACGGCCTTTCAGTCACGATGATACAATGATGGAGGACCTCCGAAGAGTGAAGGAGCACCTTTTTTGTCATCAATGATTGCTTTCCGCTTAAATTGCCACCGCAATTATGCGAACAGCAAGATCACAGGTGTCGAGGTGCTTTAGATTACACTTGCATACACGCAGCAGGACGGCGAGGTCTTGTTCAGTTATTATGGCCCCAAGCTTCGGACTTGTCCTCAGAAAAAACCCTCCTGAAAGCAACTGGCAGTATTAGGCCCTTCGTGTAGATATGTTTTCGACCTCATGTCCACATGCAAATCAGGTCATCGAAAGCTGAGGATTAGGAAAACGCTCTTGCTTCATTTTTCTAGCATGTTTCGGAAAATATCTGGCTTGCCTGATGAGCAGGCTGTTTTGGGGTGTTTAGTAATATCAAGTTTAATTAGGATTGCTTAGCTTAGCTTTACTTTAGTATTGCATCATGAGTCCACACATATACACTATATTGCCAAACGTTTTCACTCGTGTGCCTTCGCATGCATATGAACTTGCGTGACATCCCATTCTTTATCCATAGGGTTTAATATGGTGTCGGCCCACCCTTTGCAGCTATAACAGCTTCAACTCTTCTGCCACAAGGTTCAGGAATGTGTTTATGGGAATTTTTGACCATTCTTCCAGAAGCACATTTGTGAGGTCAGACACTGATGGACGAGAAGGCCTGGCTCGCAGGCTCCGAGGAACAGAAAGGGGCCATCCCCAAACTGTTCCCACAAAGTTCGGAGCATGAAATTATCCAAAATCTCTTGGTCTGCTGAAGCATTAAAAGTTCCTTTCACTGGAACTAAGGGGCCGAGCCCAACTCCTAAAAAACAACCCCCACCATAATCCCCTCTACACCAAACTTTACCCATGGCACAATACAGTCAGACAAGTACCGTTCTCCTGGCAACAACTAAACCCAGACTCGTCTATCTGATTGCCAGACGGAAAAGCGTGATTTGTCACTCCAGAGAACACGTCTCCACTGCTCTAGAATCCAGTGGCGGCGTGCTTTACACCACTGCATTCAATGCTTTGCATTGCGCTTGGTGATGTAAGGCTTGGATGCAGCTGCTTGGCCATGGAAACCCATTCCATAAAGCTCTCTGCGCACTGTTCATGAGCTAATTTGAAGGCCACATGAAGTTTGGAGGTCTGTTGTGATTGACTCTGCAGAAAGTTGGCGGCCTCTGCGCACTACGCGCCTCAGCATCCGCTGACCTCGCTCTGTCATTTTATGTGGCCTATCACTTTGTGGCTGAGTTGCTGTCGTTCCCAATCACTTCCACTTTGTTATAATTCCACTGACAGTTGGCTGTGGAATATTTAGTAGTGAGGAAATGTCACGACTGGACCTGTTGCACAGGTGGCATCCTATCACGCAACCACGCTGGAATTCACTGAGCCCCCGAGAGAGACCCATTCTTTCACTAATGTGTGTAGAAGCAGTCTGCATGCCTAGGTGCTTGGTTTTATACACCTGTGGCGATGGAAGTTACTGGAACACCTGAATTCAATTATTTGGATGGGTGAGGGAATACTTTTGGCAATATAGTGTAAGTTCATCAGACAAAACGTTAGTCACCTTGCGTATTTAAGGTGGTAGCAACTTCAGGCCCCTGCGGATGGTGCTGCATGAGGATGATGGGACTATAAATACCTGCGGGTGTGAGTGATGGGATTCATAGATTGAGAAGTGGTGGTACAGTGCAGGGATTTTTTTAACAAGTTGTTTTTGTACTAGATCCTGTTGATAAGGCCAATGACTGAAACTCAATCCAGATGATCTCCTCAAGTCTTTACCATGGTGAAAGTGCATCACAATAAACATAATGTAAAAGTCCTGTCACTATCCCAGCTACTAAACTAACCAGCAGACACAGCTCAAAAACAGCTGCCTCAAAATAAAATCTTTTAAGAATAAAATATAATACTTAAAGAGCCATTTCTGAATGAATACTAAGCCTGTCCTGTGCAGGTGAGGTTGACGCGCTCTCTTTTTCAGCATTTTAAGGCTTAGGTTTCTAATTAGCAGGACCAAATGCTTTGACAGATTGCTCGCTGAGCTTTGCGCTGGTGGAAAGTTGTTTCCCGCCCTCATGCCACACACATTGTCAATCAGTCGCTTAGGCAGCTACAGCATGTAGCACATGCACATGCAAATCATGTACAAGGACCAGCACAGGTAGTAAGCTCACTGGACAAAAAAATGAGTCATCTTGTGTGTTTAAGGTGGTAGTAACTTCAGCTCCAGCAGAAGGCATTGCACAAGGATGATGGGGCTATGAATACCTGCAGGGTGTGTGTGGCAGGATTCAAAGATTGAGAAGAGGCGGTACAGTACAGTGAATGTCTCGTTCCATGTGTGGGAAATGGGTCCAAAGCAGATGTTAATGGTTGGCTAAAAGGAGTGACTGCATTTGGGTGTGCCAAAGACCATAATGTGAAAGAAGTAGCTGAATCTGCAGGTGTATGGAAGCATATGGTCATACGGGTCTACCAGCAGTGGCTAAAATCCCAGCCTATAGGAAATTCTCCTCAGAATTGTGCCAGGGAAGGCATCCACCAAATCTGACCCAACTGCGCAATCCTTTAATGCAAGAGTGGCTGAACATTGATGTGGCCTATCTCCAGAAACTTGTCCAGTCCATAGTAAATGGAATTGCAGCTGTTATGGGTGGTGGTTGAGGGTATTAAACAGATGACCCATTTCTTTTGTCAGGTGAGCTTATAATATGTTATAAGGTGTTTATGGCCCAATTAACAACCATCATGAACCATAACAGGACAATTTTACAGCAATCATAAACCCTATATAAGAATAGTCTTATTGGAAAGTGGTGCCAATCTTTTTATCAGTCATATGCTTTTGTATTACTTTTGTGTTTTGTGTCTGCCGCTTGTCTGTATGCATGTATTCATATTTTAGCTGTGTTAGCCCCCTATCTGAACCAACCATGGTGTTCCTAAGGGACTCCACACAAAAAGGCCTCAGGTGCGGAACTTGACTCACCTCAGCCAATGAAGATAAACACACCTTGTAAGCGGCATAAAAACACGATCAAAACAAACAAACAAAGAACCCTGGCCCAGTCTGTGACTTCAAAACATATGACTTTGCATGAATTTAAAATGCCCACTTATCTGTCCCTTCCCATGAAGTGGGCATAAGATGCTTTGGGAGTTTCCTCCTTAGCAGACTGTGGCTGCTAATAGATAACATGTTTTTTTTTTTTAAAAGTCTGTTTAAAAAATGGAAAAAAGGACATAAGGACAAATCCTCTCCTGGCACGCTAAAGTCCACACTAAAGACATCACTCTGCTTTGCTGGTGAAATTTGAGTTTGTATGAGCTAGCTATTCAACACCCCCTTGTTTTAATGAGCTTAGTCTTGCTGTGTTTTATTCTCACACAGACCGTTTCTGACAGGCAGGAAGAGGAACGGCAGGGAGGGAGCACGGAGGGCCGATCCACTGCATTAAGCACTTCTTTTCGAAAGAGTAAACACTTACGGGCTAAATGTGACTTGCGCTCTGGCCTTTCAGTGACACGTGCAATGACTGAAGAGCCTCAGTGTTTTTATATTTGCAGAAAGAAATATTACTGATGAAATCTCTGCAACAGGGCCACAGAAACAAACAAACAGGCCCACATATCGTTGCTGTCTAAAGGAAAACAAGTATCTCCAAAATGGCAGCTTTACAGGAGAGGGCTAAAACCTCATTTAATTTTAATGTAAGTCAATGGAACCAGACTTTTTTCCAAGAGGTTTTGGGCCATTTCTGTTGGTCCATACGTCATGAAATTTTCACACAGTGTAAACAGCAGCTGCTGTGTTCAAATGATGCAAAAATGGAGATACATGTTTTTCATTGAACAGCAATGATATAGTACCCAGAAGGAGGTATCAGATTGCAGTGCTATCGGAAAGGAAGATCAAGGTTATCAGGAACAATAAATGATGATAAATTTAGACTGATATGGGCAATATTTATAAAGCTACACATACAAAAGTAGTGTCTCTCAGTATGGTGTCGGGCAGCCATGTTTGCAGCCATGTCGGGCAGATGTCACAGCATGGACTTGTGCTGTAATCCAGCCCATGCAGCTTGAATGTTCCTGCAGATTGTGCGGTAGGGGTGGAGATGGAGCGACACCACGCCTTCCGGACCTGTCACGCGTGACAACAATCATTTTGGCACTGACCACGGTGCCTCCACAGACGGATTCATTGAACTGAACATGTGTCTAAACTAAAGATGACCCGCTGCCATTCTGAGCCACTCCATAACACTCTGGTACGACACCATTGCAGTCTTTGGCGACGTTGATGTGGTGTTAAGGGTCGTCATAACGGTCAGCGTGTGTGTAGTCCTGCGTTGTGCAGCCATCTAGCAGTGGTGCTGGCACTAACAGGATGACTCATGGAGGGCATCACTGCTCGCTGAATGTCCGCAGTCGTGGCTGTTGGGTGATGCAGGTTGTCTGCCAATATAGTGAGAAAGATTTGTCTTAATGAAATCACTTAAAACAAATAAAAAACGTCTGAAAATAAGTACAATTATCTTAAAACGAGCTTCCAACAATCTCATAAAGAGAATTTTCAAATATATATTAACTATATCTAAGATCTTTTTTTCTTGCCAAGATATCATTTTTTGCGGTGTGGCATATCTTTATTATCTGTGCTCTATACCGAAGTCTAGCATTCAGTTCAAGGTCATGTCTGATTCAGTTTCTCATCGTGCTTAAATGCGTATCTGTTGGAAAGCATTCAGTGCCTCTGCAGTATTTGCAAAGGATGAAACAATCTGATGTTCACAGACCTGACCTCAAGGCATTTCCCGCTACTCACCAAAGTTACATTTGAAAGCCTTGGCCTCAGTAAGATGAGCATTGACAGACCTGACTGTTATCTAAACCTTAATCATGGGTTCATGGTGCATAATTAATTCACTAATACAAACCCAGGGGGAAAAAGTACCCTGAATTATTATTAATTTAAGTATACTTAGTAAACTTCCTTGGACTCATGATTAATGTACTGAAAGTGTGCTATTTTCACTATACTAACTATGTACTTAGTGTATGCTAAATAGTGTCTATCATCAGTGCTGGTAATAATTTACTTATAATAGTAGAACTAACTGTGCCTAACTACACTAATGTTTGAGACACCATTAAGATTCACTTAAATATAATTAAGAACATATAAAAGTATATTTCTAGTGCATTAAAATATAATTTTATTTACCCCTGGGATTGCAAATTAGCATATATATTAAGTATACACACATACACACACATGTATATATATATATATACAGGGGTTGGACAATGAAACTGAAACACCTAGACCACAATCATTTATTAGTATGGTGTAGGGCCTCCTCCTCCTTTTGCGGCCAATACAGCGTCAGTTCGTCTTGGGAATGACATATACAAGTCCTTTTTTGGATACAATCCGGGTTAGCACCCGAACATTCCTTTCAGACAGCTTGCTCTTGCGTCCACAGTTAATCCTGTTGGATGTGGTTCGTCCTTCTTGGTGGTATGCTGACATTACCCTGGATACCGTGGCTCTTGATACATCACAAAGACTTGCTGTCTTGGTCACAGATGCGCCAGCAAGACGTGCACCAACAATTTGTCCTCTTTTGAACTCTGGTATGTCACCCATAATGTTGTGTGCATTGCAATATTTTGAGCAAAACTGTAAAACTGTGCTCTTACCTGCTAATTGAACCTTCACACTCTGCTCTTACTGGTGCAATGTGCAATTAACGAAGATTGGTCACCAGGCTGGTCCAATTTAGCCATGAAACCTCCCACACTAAAATGACAGGTGTTTCAGTTTCATTGTCCAACCCCTGTATGTATATATATATATATATAATAATAATGAAAGAAAGAATGTACCATGCCTCTTTCCCGAAAGCTGTTAAGGCTGAAACACTCCTTATAACTTCAGTGTGAATTGATGTGGCTAAACAGCTGCAAAAAAGATGAATTGTTTGTGACAAAATAATGAATTTCGTGTGGTCAATTTTTGCCGCTTCATTTACACATATGGACTGTATGAAATCGAAGGTTAACCAGTGCATTTTGCATACAAGTGTTTACATATTATTAGTACAACTGGGAGTGTCAGGATTTAAATTAGTGCACTGCAAACAGGAGCAGATTGAGGGAAATTTGAATGGATTTATTGGGCATTGACTATATTAATCCCAGACCAATCCAAAACCTTGTTATTTGTTTGTTTTTCTTTGTTTCTATGTTCATCCCTGTCATAGAGGTGACATAAACTGGCATTATGCATAATCAGCGGCAGTGAGGCATGTTTTCTGAAGTTGTCAATTGTGTGAACGTACGTTTCAGCGAAAAATGAAATCTAGTAACATCTGTGGTGCATGTGCATCGACTAGATGTGTTAGACATTTTGTCTAAACACGGGCACATCAAACATGAGCGAGCATGTGAGTGAGTGGTCGTCTACCACACATCAAGTCAATTTTCTGCCACTTACTGCAAGCGACATTGCAGTACACCACTGAAAATGTGTACAAATTACAGTGCTGCCACGCTTTTCAAAACAAAGCCGCTTTAAAGTTTCACTTCCGGCTTTAAACCAATGCAGAAACACTTTGTTCTAAAACAAGAGACTACTGCCTGTGTGTTATAGTAATATGAGGTCATAGTGTGTTTAAGTGTGTAACACTACCATAGCAAAAATGCTTATTTTAAATAGAAGGTCCAGTTCAAAAAAAGTTCTAGACTGTATACCACTATGGACATATCATAAATTAGTAATTTAACTGCAGAACATTAACTGGTAGGCAAGCTATTAGGAATAACAATCAGATTTGACCATAATTAATGTAATCTTTAAACAACATATCCTGACTGTCCAAAGATAAAACATGTAGGTACAAAATGACAACTTTACAGGAGAGGGCAAAAACCTCATTAAACTTTAATGGAAGTCAATGGAACCAGACTTTTTCCAAACCGCTTTAGGCCATTTCTGTTGGTCCATGAAATTTTCATACAATGTAAACAGCAGCTGCTGTGTTCAAATGATACATAAAGGTAAAAATCGACCAAAAATGGAGATACATGTTTTTCTTTGGACAGCCACAATATAAAATGTATTTGATCAATAAACACATTACAAAATGTTCATTTCAAAAATTTCAAAATACAAATGAAAACAGAAGACCTTATGCACATTATGCATACACTTAAAATGCTTACAAGTGATTTTACTGTAGTTTTAATTGGCAACCCTAGCAAATCTTATTAAAATCATGTGGCTGTATCATCAATGAAACTACAAAGATCTGATTTCAAGTACAGTTGTGTTCTACTCTAAGAAATTCAGTTAACACAGAATTCCCATTGACTTGGCTACTATGAAGTACAAGGACCACTTCCATATGCAGTATAGAAGGCCTCGGATCAGTGGGTGTTTCACAACTTTGACTATCTTTGCTAAGTTCTTGGTCCACACTGCTAAGCACCATTGTCAGAGTTAGTGTTTAGTGCTGAAACTGCTCATGCTGATAACTATTTCGCGACTATCATGAATGAACCACTGGACTGAGGTCAGCGAGGATGATGCAACTGGCCAAAAACCTTGCAAACCGTTCTCTGCAAATGTTAAATTAGTTTATATAACAAAGTGATGACATATTAGAAGGGAAGCGTGCTCTGAATCTACTGTATATTGCACATGCGCCATATTGCCAAAAGTATTCTGTCTCCACATGCATTTGAACGTGAGTGACATCCCCTTCTTAATACATAGGATTTAATAAGATGCAGCTATAACGGCTTCAACTCTTCTGCGAGGACTTTCCACAAGGTTTAGGAATGTGTTTATGGGAATTGTTGACCATTCTTCCAGAAGCACATTTGTGAGGTCAAACACTGATGTTGGACGAGAAGGCCTGACTCGCAGTCTCTGCTCTAACTCATCCCAAAGGTGTCCTATCGGGTTGAGGTCAGGACTCTGTGCAGGCCAGTCAAGTTCTTCCACACCAAACTCCCTCATCCATGTCTTTATGGATCTTGCTTTGTGCACTGGTGCGCAGTCATGTTGGAACAGCCCCACACCATAATCCCCCCTCCACCAAACTCTCTGCGAAACTCTGAAGCTCTCTACACACTGTTCTTGAGTTAATCTTGAGCTAAGCCACATGAAGTTTGGAGGTCTGTAGCGATTGACTCTGAAAGTTGGTGACCTCTGTGCACTATGCGCCTCAGCATCCGCTGACCCCGCTCTGTCATTTTACATCGGCTATCACTTAGTGGCTGAGTTGCTGTCGTTCCCAGTCGCTTCCAATTCCTTATAATACCACTGACAGTTGACTGTGGAATATTTAGTAGGGAGGACATTTCACGACTGGACTTGTTGCACAGGTGACATCCTATCACAGTACCATGCTGGAATTCACTGAGCTCCTGAGAGCGACCCATTCTTTTACTAATGTGTTGTAGAAGCACTCTGCATGCCTAGGTGTTTGGTTTTATACACCTGTGGCCATGGAAGTGATTGGAACAGCTGAATTCAATGATTTGGATGGGTGAGTGAATACTTTTGGCAGTATAGTGTATTTAGCAGTGGCCTTCACACCACAGGAAAAAAAATGAAACACACTCGCATTTCTTGGCAACTAATCTTATAAGATTGTACTATCGGCGTAGGGCAGCTGAGACTGTAGCATAGGAAAAAAACACTGGGGTAACACAGGCCCACAAATCTGAAGAGAAAACAGTCACAGTCTGCTTTGGAGCCATTGTGAAGACCATCCAACCCAAATAAAGCTAAAGAGAGAGAGAGAGAGAGGCTTTATTGACAAGAAGCACCAACAGCAAATTTTGAGAGGGATTCAAATGAGCCCTAAGACAAACAATCCCATTACCAGCAAATCCGTGACTGTGAATTAGAATCTGTAAATTAGAATGCCCACTTGCTATTGTCCATGTATCACTCTGTCGGGGTGATCAAAGGGGATAACATTAGTCATATGTCTTCCATGGCTGCTGAATTAGCTTTGCGGCAGCTCAGAGGAGTCAAGGCATCCAGTTTGCTCAAGCCGTCTGAGCAAACTTGACAGTAAATGTATAAACAGCCATTGCTTCTGTCAGCTGTTTCAAATGGTCAAGCTGTGAATGAATTAGGCTGAGAAAATATGTACCACTCAATGAACTACACTGATTATTCTGGCATTTTTTAACTTTTATATTTAATCTTTTTTTTCCCACAGTGGCTGTTGCTGCCAACTACTGTCATCATTCAGCAACTCTAAACTGCTCTGGTTCTTATTTCATTAGGCGTCTCACTAGCACACACCCACTCCCGTAACACGGGTACAATGCTGAATGTTGTGAGCAACTCAGGTTCATTATATGGCCAGAAGTATGTGAACACCCCTCCTCATCACTGAGATCAGGTGTTTCAGCCACACCCTTTGCTATCAGGTGTATAAAATCAAGTACATAGCCATGCAAACTCTTTAGTCAAACAATGGCGTAATGGGCCACCCTAAAGAGGTTAGTGGCTTTGAATGTAGCACTGTCATAGCATAGTTTTGTCACCTGTCAAATTCTGCTTCGCTAGATCTGCTCCGCAACTGTAAGTGCTTGTACTGTGAACTGGAAGTGTCAAACAGCTACCAAAGTGGTAGTCCACACAAACTCACAGAGCGGGGGCCACTATAGTCCGCAAAACCACCTGACCTCTGTTGCATAACTCACTACAGTATCCCAAACTGCCTCTTGAAGCAACATCTGCTGAAGAAGTGTGTTTCAGGGCCTTCATGAAATAGATTTCCGGGGGTTAACATCACTATGTGCAGTGCCAGGTGTTGGCTGGAGTGGTGTAAAGCACACCGCAAGTGGACCCCGAAGTAGTGTTCTCTGTAGTGATGAATCATACTTGAATATCTGGCATTCTGAAGGATGAAGAGTGAAGATGGGCATAGCTGCAAATGGGTGAAGGAGGCAACTCATACAGGTATTGTGATCAGGTGTCTACATACTTTTGGCCATATAATGTATAACTGTCTTTGCTGATTGCTGTGGTTTCCTAGCTCTGCTGGTAAACCAAGTAGTATAGTGCTAACTACAAAAATATCACAAGACACAAATGCACTGAAGGGGAAAGATAGACAAAAGCCTGTAAAGAATTTTATGCACTGATGCGTTTGCACTGACTTTTTCCCCTTGACTTCAGGCTAACCCGGGCCAAATAATTAGCTTGGATAATCACTTTCAACAAATGCTTAGCATCAGCAATGAGAACCCAGTCTGTGTGTTATTATATACAAGGCAAAGACCAAACATTATTAGGAAAAATATGGTAAGTAAATATAACGCTTCATTTTCATGCAGAAGCGAAATGTCAGAGATGCCCTCTGGGCTGGATAACTTTCTAAATAACATTCACATATATAGTTGTATACAAAAGTTTGGACACCCCTGGTCAAAAGACATGTTTTGTTGATTTTCCAAGTGACAATGTCCAACATTCCCTATAGAGGACACACTTTTACATATTTACATTAATTACTGTTTGTTTGCTGAATTTAACACATCAAGAAAAAAAACACAACACAGTAAAAACCAATGTGGCCAAAAACTGTGGTACATTTAATATTTTCCGTTTTATATATATCCAATATGTTAGACTCAGCAAATAAATAGAAATTGTGCACCAAAATTAGCAAAATGAAAAATGCCACATTCAAGCTTGTTCCCTACAGAGGATGTCAACCCAACTTTTCATTTGACAGGGTGTTCAAACTTTTCCATACACCTGTATGTGTATATATAATACGTTTAGAAATGTAAATGTCTTTATTTCCTTGTTTCTTTGAGTTCTGTGACTGTAACCCATGTGTTCTGTCAGAAAGACTCAAAAGGTAAAAGTGTCTTTGGCGTAGGCCCCGTCCTGTGTCAAGCGTTCAGACCCTCGCAGATCCTCCCTGTTACGGACGGCAGGGGTGGAGCCTACTCCCTGGACAACAGGACCGGGACCAAACTGGTGGTGGGAAACAAAGGAAAAGAACACTGAATGTCTTGCACCTGAATCCTTTCAAAGGCAGGTGGTGCACTGTGATTGGGCAGTGCAATAAATGAATGAGTGACGTTGCATTGGAGTCTTTGAGACAGAACCTGCACTAAAGCTTTCATTGCTGAATGCTGAACTGTTGAACATCTCTGGTGATGTACCTTTTAACTGAATGAAGCATGCATGGAGAAGAAAACACTTCCCAGACTGCCCACAGTCAACACTGCTCTGACTTCAAACTCCAGTTCCAGCAATGTGATGCAAGCCTCATAGCAAGCACCAGTTATTTAGCACAAATTTGACGATGCTGGCACTGTTTTACACCACATTTGTTCATCAATGGTACGTGTGTTAATTACGATTTCCAGCACATTAGAAGCACAATTAGTTTGAATTGAATCCTGTACAAATGTAAACTTGCATTCTAAGCAAGGTCTCAGCCACCATAATGCGGCTCTACAGAGCTAAAGCACAAACAACATGTTAAGCTTGGCGCCCATTCAAGGGAATCTTCAAAAAGTGAACGCGGTCTGGTAATGAGCAGCAAAGCACTGGCGAGTTGGCCTGGGGCCCACCTATGCGCTGCCTCACGCAGGCTATTCTGGGATTCAATTAACCTCCTTCTCTCCATCTCAGAGAGGGGTCTTCTGCAGAGTCCTGCAGTTTTTAGATAACCACTGACTTTTTTTGTTTACCAGAGGATGTTTGTGCAGCAGCTCTCCGGTGTGACCAGGACACTGATGCACAGTGTCTTCAACATGACAGAGCCAGTGTCCACCCACCGTGCAAATGTGGTGTCAAACGCTGCTCAAAGGAATGGAAAGGAAAAGCAAGGACCACATGGCAGTCAGTCCTCCTCCTTTGTGCGCTGTGCTATATTTCCTCTGTTTGAGCAGGATTAGTGCTCTGATTGCTGTGGTTATTCGCTCAGCATAGAGCCTAGGACGGTAGTGGTTGGGCTGAGAACAACATCCTATGTTCTTTTTTCCATGTTGACGTTATGGTTTGTAAGAGCAGCCAAATTGGTTCCATTGTTCAATACAGCCCCTACTCACAAATAGCCATTATCAGCAGGGACCCCGATCTGTAGGCATGAAACACGAAGGGAAATTCTAAGGCTCAAATATAGCACTCAAATAGGCCTTTTGATTGGCACAAAAGGTTTCAAAATGTGTTTCTATCCATCCTTGCACTGAGCTGTCTCACAGAGTCTGAAACCAGGGCTACCGGACCCATGGAGGCAAGTTACTACTTTGCCCACTACTTTATACAGGGGACCTGTTAAGCTCATTGTTCATAATTTGCTTGAAAAGAGCAATGCCTATGTTCATAATATACTTAAATATATTCATATTTGTGTTTTTTGGATGGTTTACCAAATAGATTTGCAAGCTTTACATTGACCAAAACCCAATACATCTACACCTGTATTCACTCGCTGTTTGAAAGCTCTGTTTGAGCGCACTGGTTGGTCAGCTTTCCCACTCTATTATAATTGTTTAACAACCAGAGGCAGTAGGCATCCTGCTACAAGTTCCGTCCCCACACCACTCAAGGGCATCAGTTCTATCTTCATCCAGTGTCAACCAGAGGAGGATGGGTTCCTCCCTTAAGCCTGGGTTCCTCTCAAAGTTTCTTATTATTATTCCTTAGGAGTTTTTCCTTGCCTCCATTACCTTTGGCTTGGATTCCGTTCCTTACTTCTATACATGGACTCCTTTTCTTCTGTTTTGCTTCCTATACACTCATTGTCAAAAAAAAAAACAGTTGCACAAGTAGTTGCACCCAGAAGGAATCAACCGACAGGAATGAAACGTGGTGGATAGGTTTGACATGGTGAGACATGCAAATGATTCAAGTTTCATGCTCGGCCACACATGTGACGTAGGCAAGGATGAGCCTTACCGCTGTACCCGTCTGACCTCACAGCCACAATTGCGAACATTCAGAGAGCAGTGAAGCCCTCCATGATTCATCCTGTTAGTGCCAGCACCACTGGCAGATGGCTGCACGATGCAGGACTACATGCACGCAGACCGTTATGATGACTGCCCTTAAAACCACATCAACATCGCCAAAGACTGCAACGGTGTCGTGTCAAACTATCATGGAGTGACTCAGAATGGCAGCGGGTCATCTTCAGTGACGAGTCCGCTTTTGTCTTGGTGGAGACGACCAACGAATCCGTGTGTGGAGGTACCATGGTCAGCGACAAGGTGAACGGTTTGTGATGGACTCCATTGTTTTACTACTGAGAGACACTACTTCTGTACGTGTAGCTCAATAAATGTTTCCCATGTCAGTCTAAATTTATCATCATTTATTGTTCCTGGTAACCTTTATCTTCCTTCTTCCTTCCTTACCGTCCCAATAGCATTGCAATCTGACACTTCTTTCTGGGTGCAACCATTCTTTTGACGATGGGTGTCATTTTTATTCTTTTAATCCTTACATAAACTGCTTTTCTGTAAAGCTGCTTTGAGACAACATTAGTTGTAAAAAGCACAATACAAATAAAGATTGATTGATTTGATAAAGTTTGATCGATCGATTCATTGTACCGCATCAATTTGAGCCAGAGTCCGACCCTGAAAGTCAGGTAAAACCATTGGTAGATCTGATCCACCTTCGCAAGCTAGAACTAATCAAAGTCTTCATTTCAGTTTGTAGGGGGGAGTTGATGGAACAGAGTTGTGCCAACAGTGAACCCTTCATGTGTTTGTGTTCGGAAAGAGGAGCTGCAGCTCACGAACTCAGTAGAAATGCTCTTATTGCGATACACAATGTAATGCATAGCCACAGTTTATGTTACTAAAAGTCAGTCAGAATATATCGCACTGCTATTGCACCTATTTTCTTTAGTTCCATTCGTTTTGGAGTGTGAACACAGTATTCAGTATTCAGGTCTGCAACGAACAACTAAACCTCGCTAATTCATGAGGGAATACAACACCAGAACACATTTTCCTCAGTGCACAACAGAGCTGTAGTGTCTACACAATCTGGCTGCTTTAACATTTTACTGTGTACAGGCGCTCGTATCCTTCCTGCGGCACCAGCTGCTGTTAATAATAGAAGACGAGCGATAAAACTACAGCGTTTGATTCTGGCAGATGGATCAGAGCATATTTTTGGCCGGCGACCTGACTGGTAAGATTCAAATTGGTAAACCAGCCATAATGAAGCAGACATCAGGAAAGTTCATTACTACTGCTGATTGTGATACACCCAGACGAAAGCTGTCTCTATTTTCTACGAACAGATAACTCGCTCTCGCTTTCCCGCAGAATTAGTGCAGACTAGAAAATGAACTGGCTTTGAAAACAGCCTGACGTTCGTCAGAGATCTTGTCTAGCAGTGTTTAGTATCTGAGGTTGGCACGCAGGTCACAACAAACACTGACACTGTTAAATGATAGATTTAAACATTTAGACTTTCTTTAGTCAGTATGGCTCTGGTATCACCTCCGTCGTTGTTGCAAGCGAGCCAATACCAGAAGGTGACATAAAACCACCTACACTGAGGGGGTGCAAAAGCAAGTAGAGTCAAGTTGAGCCTTACCATTCAATGAAAAAGCAGCTGCTGGTGCAGAACGATGGACCAGCCATACCAAAGTCCGGAACTCAACATCATTGTATGTTTTTTTTTAGGATCATCTGGATTGTAAGAAGCGGAAAATGGAAAGACCCAACTTTGGAACGATGCAACAATATCTCTAGATTTCTTTGAAAAGCCGATGCCAAGTCTCAAATAAGGGCAAAGGTGAAGATGTAAATACTGAAAACAAATGTATTTAGTTGTTCAAATACACCCATGAAAATAATAGTTGCGCCCAGAAATTTGAGTCAGATTGCAGTGCTATTGGGAAGGAAGATGAAAGTTACCAGGAGCAATAAATGACTGATATGGGCACTAGTTATTGAACTACACATACAGAAGTAGTGACTCTCAGTATGGTGTCCGGCCGCCATGTTTATTAACGCAACATGACAGACGTCTGAGCATGGAGTTGTAGAGGTTCCTAATAGTGTCCTGTGATAATCCATCCCATGCAGTTTGAATATTCTCACACAGTTCCTGCAGATTGTGCAGTGGGGTGGAGGTGGAGTGGCCCCAGGCCTCCTGGACGTGTGATGTGTGACAACAAACCGTTCGTCTTGGTGCTGACCACAGTGCCTCTACACACGATGGTCATCATTGGTCGTCTCCCCCATGCATTCAGACCATTATGACAATTGCCTTCATCACCATGCCAAAGTCGCCAAAGAATGACTCAGAAAGGCAGCGGGTCATTTTCAGTGACGATTCCCACTTTCGCCTTGGTGGAGACGACCAACAACAACCATCGTGTGTGGAGACACCGTGATCAGTGCCAAGATGAACGGTTTGTCCTGCGTCGTGAAGCCGTCTGCCAATGATGTCGGCACTGACAGGATGAGGGCATCACTGCTCGCTGAATGTCCACAATCGTGGCTGTTGGATCAGTCAGACACGGCGATAAGGACCGTCCTTGCTTATGTCACATGTGCGGCTGACTGTAAAACTTGAATCATTCGCATGTCTCATGATGTCAAACTTACCCACCAAGTTTCATTCCTGTCGGTTGATTCCTTCTGGGTGCAACTGTTTTTATGATGATGAGTATACATGCAAGAAAGATGTTTTCTGCTTTTTGTCCCCAACACTGAAAAATAAACCTTTTTTTTTTACTTAATGGCCATTTTGACTGGTAATGAAATAAAAGATGGGTTTCTGCACAGTACTGAACATCCATCTTGTATTCAAGCTACAAATTGGATTAATACTGCACTTATCCAAGTCAGTGCTTTGCTGATGTGAAATGCATTTAGCAGTGATAAGCAATGTGATTACTGCCTGTACTGTGTTGCTTGTGAAAGGCAGCAGCATCCTCATATGAACTGTGATGCTCGACTTTATTTGTAGAATTCATTATGTTATATGCTATTCTGTTAAAGCTTTTGGCTGCTGAAGTTAGATGAAAGAGAGGAAGTGGATTGCTATACTGCAGATGATATAAAAGTGAATATATATACGTTTTTTATTTGGTATGGGATGAGACATCGCTAACAGGACCACTTTTGCCAGAGAGAGCGACAGATTTTGCTCGCCTTATCATCTCTACTAAAGATTCAATTTCAAACCATTGTGCTGTAGATAAAATCCCATTCATCCAGGATGGCAATTGAAATGACACGATCGTCTAATCTTTTTTATGAGGCACAGAGGTTTTCTCTTTGTGGCCGACATCGTCCATGTATGCCCATGGGTTACAGTCAGTCAGGTGATAAGATGACAATGTTTGTCCGAATGCTTTGTGATCGCACTATTGTCAGGTTCTGAGGTGAGCAGCCTTACTGATGCTGTTGTCCCTGTTCATGGTTCACTTGAGATTAGCATAGCCTTGTAGCAGCTGAAACATGACGCATTTAAGCCAATTATTCGGGGTGCGTTTGCAGCGCACCGACATGCAATAAAAGTCCTAAGCCTGTTCTCGTTCTTCTAGTTTTAATCGGTTAAACCCTAACATTAACCTCAACCAAAAACCTAATCTTGACCCAATCCTTGGTGCTATAAGCCGAGTGCTTCCTATATTGAGAATCAGTTGAGTTTACAGATAGCACGTATATATATATCTGTAGAGTATCTCCTCGGAGCTAACCAAAAAGTTGGACCCAAAAATGTATCCAGCATAGAACCTTTACATTATAAGAATATTCCTATATATGTAAAGAAAATGAGTCTTAGTGGAAATCATCACTAGCTTTTTCATATTTACTCCACTGTTTACTGCAACACTGGCTGACATTCAGTTTTCAGCACTAAACAAAATATTTAGTTGAGCTAGCAGATGAATTTTTGTTGTTCTAAGAAGTAAAATTAGTCAGAACCCTTTGAGTCATGCCAGATTTTCTCCTTCCACATTTACGGCGTTTGGCAGATGCTTTTATCCAGAGCGACATACTATTCTAATCATGTTACATAGGAAGGCCAGTGTAGTGCTATCTACATCTCGCTCATGGACTCTTTTTGATGTGTTCAAGCAAGGAATTGAATCTTGGTCTGCCGTGTAATGGACAGCAGTAGTTAACCACTGCAGTACACCAACCCCCCACTGTATAGTACAGATATTGATGTGCTGAAGACACATATTTTGATATTTGTGCAAGAATTTTAGGTAGGTTTTCATAGTCCTTCATGCAAAGTGCAAAACTTCATAGTATACAAATATGAAAAGGCACATGCTCTTTCTTTAGCATGCCAGTATTTGTCCTTAACACACTGAGTGTAATTATCAGGGTCGGGCAAATCAGGACGTTCTCAGAGAGGCTTAAAAGTTTTATTAGTAAAGGGCACAACCAAGAGCGGAGGGAAAAACAGGAAGGAAGTCAGGAACCGGCAAACAATACTAACGTAGGGCAAAACCAGAGACGTAGTCAAAAAAAAAAAAAAACAGAGCAATGGATCCGATAACCAAAGCAGCAAACAGTGTAAATAAGACTTGGTACGCACTGGAAAAACAGAAACGTTACTTCGCGAGAAGAAGCTAAACTGAACAGCTTGTAAAGAGATAGCGCCAGAAGGATATAATCAATACTCAGGCGAGGCTGCTCTGCGATTGGCTGCCGGCTTTGTGCGAGAGGTCACGTGGCAACCCGAGGAGTTCTGGGAAGTGGAGTTCACCGGCGGTATAGCCCGTGCCGGGCTTGACGGGCGCGTGACAGTAATTTACATATCGTCGCTGTCCAAAGTAAGTACTGTATCTCCAAAATGGCAGCTTTACAGGAGAGGGCAAAAACCTCATTTAATTTTAATGTAAGTCAATGGAACTTTTTCCAAGCAATTTCGAGCCATTTCTGTTGGTCCATTCATCATGAATTTTTCACACAGTGTAAACAGCAGCTGCTGTGTTCCAATGATGCGTAAAAGTAAAAATCCATAAAAATGAACATGTTTTTCTTTGAACAGCTACGATGTTCTGCATAAAATGATTCCATAGTGTGTTTTTGTGTCTCATTATGCAGGGAATGGTGTAAATAGTGGGTAACGCTGCTGCTGACCATCTGGCAGATTAGGGCTCAATTCAACACTGAAAAGACAATGGTCACCAACAATCAGAAACCTGCTCATTACATGTGTCTTGAGTAAACGCATAAACCACATTAAATGCACCCATGATGAATTTACAGCAGATACAAATCCGTTTTGTGGTCTTAGACCAGAACCGAACCTCCTCCCCATACAGTACATGAGTAGACATATTGACCCTGTTGTCCTTGTCCATGATTCACTTCAGATTAACATCTAAACCAACTTATTGGGATGCATCTGCAGAGCACCAACATGCAATGGTTCTTGGTAATGCTTTATTTGGATAGCCCTAATATTTACTTGCATTTTACTAAATCTCTCACAGTAACTAAAACCTTCTCAGTACGACTGAAATTCCTCCCCATGCAGTACATCACTGGGCATGTGATGCGTGTCCCTAAGGACGATAATGAGGGAGGACGCAAATGGCTGGGGAACCAGACAAAAGGAGATGCTTAATAGCAGTATGGACAGAAACTACGGTGCAGACAACATACAGGAACTCTACAACAGTTCTCTGAGAAAGGCATCCAAAGAACCTGGATGCAGTGCCAATGGAAGACAAAGAGCATCTTTACCGAAGCGTCATGACTGTAGGACAACTAAGCAAAGGTACAAAATGCAGCCTGTTGAAAAGAGAGATGACAAAGATAAGTTGGCAAAAAAGGCAGTTAATCAGCTAAGACCACTAAGGACCACATAAAGAAGTAAAGTTCACAAAACATAATGAGTTTTATACTTTAACTAGCATCTCACTACAACCTCATAAGGCTTGAGCAGGCTAGAGGGAATCCACCGCAGATTAAACCTTAGATTAATGAGCAGCCTTTTAATACGTACAAATGACTTAATAAATCCAATAAATGAATAAATGTTATCTGCTTTCAGGCCTTTTTTCTGTTTACAGTTATTGACTCATGGGATTTTGTTGTTGCCATTGAAATCGGATGTGAGCATTTGCCCTTCCGTGTGCACTCCCCTCTACAAATATTGGCACTGCTGGTAAACATGAGCAAAAATGTTCTATATGGCTTATCCCTGTGATCGCTCGTTCAAAATATTTACAAAAATCTAAACTTATTAAACTTTAAAGCTTGAAAGGCCTAACCTAAACTTTATCACAGAATGCTTTTCCCAGATCTATGTGTGCAACAATTGTTTGCACTGCTTTATTTAAAACTTTGTGCAGCCTCCCTTTGCAAACAGCTCTGTCTGTTCTTATAATACTTTATAGTTCCCAGTCCTGGCCCTGGAGGACCCCCTGCCCGGCAGATGTTAGTGTTTGCTCTGCTTTCAACACACCAAAAAACTCCAACCCCCTAAAATATGTGCAGGGCAGGGGGTCCTCCAGGGCCAGGTTTGGGGACCACTGTTTTAGGAGACTGGCCAATTCCTCCACAAAAAAAAATCTCTCCAGGTCCTGTATTTTCCGAATCCATATTTGTTGGCTCTTCTATTCAGCTCATTCCACAAGTTTTCCATGGGGCTTATGTCAGGGGAGTGGGATAGCCATGACAAAACCTTGATTCTGTTGTCAGGAAACAATTTAAGTTGTAGTTCCTCAATTATAGATTTTAGTCCATCTGTTTCTCTGCATACTGTGTTAGATCCTTTCACTATATTCTTCTGTGGTCAGGACCCCCACAGGACCACCACAGCAGGTATTATGTGGGTGGTGGATCATTCTCAGCACTGCAGTGACACTGACGTGGCAGTGGTGTGTTAGTGTGTGTTGTGCTGGTGTGAGTGGTTCAGACACAGCAGTGCTGCTGGACACCTCAGTGTCACTGCTGGACTGAGAATAGTCCAGCAACCAAAATTATGGACTACAGTCTTCAGTTGTGGAACTACAAAGTGCACATGGACAAATGAGTGCATATACAAAAATCCATGTGACTTCATGGAAGTGAAAGGCAATCAGTAGGACATTAATCCAGTTAGTAGATGGTTAACCCAGTGTTAGAACATGCTATGCTCACAATAGTAACTAGACTGTTTGTTGTGAAAATGCCTTTAATTATCACAATGCTGTATATCTGCCATATTGCCTACTTTTACAATACTTGGACCTTCCAAGCTCATACTAAAACTCTAAAAGGCCAAAAGTATGGGGACACCCCTCCTAAGTATAGAGTTCAAATGACACAACATTGCAAACAGTTGGTAAACACATGGCCTTGCAATCCAATTTCACAGTACAATAGCACTGTCATAGAATGCCACCTTTGGCACATGTCGGTTTGTTAAACAACTGACGACCCCAGTCGACTGTAAGTGCTATAATGAAACTGAATTGTCTAGGAGCAACAACAGCTGAACCACGAAGTGGTAGTCCAGGCAAACTCACAAACTGAAGCCTCAGAGTGTGGCCTGAAGCACATAGAGCCTGTCCTATGCTGCATCACTACAGAGTTCCGAACTGCTTCTGCAAGCAACATCTCCAAAAGAACTGCATGTTGGAGGCTTCATGAAATGGATTTCCGTTGCTGAGCAGCTGTACAAAAGCCTAAAATGACCTAGGGCAATGGCTAGTGATTACTGCAGTGGTGTAAAGCAGGGGCTCCCAACCTTTTCAACCTCGCGGCCCACATGTTTGTAACCAGAAAGCGTAACGGCCCACAAGCAAACAAAACACATCTTTTTATGTGAAATTGTTTTTGTCTCTTATTTCTTTAGCGCTAACATCAGTTGATCTGTCTCGTGGCACATATCTATGGTAGCTGGCAGCACCAATTCCTCAGCCATTGTAAGAGGCCTCTCACTCTATGCAACATGTCTGGCTAGGAGGTGGCAAGCTTCCAGAGCACACTTGGAAGAGCCACACCACACTTTTGGGATAGCATGTATCTAGGTTTGGTGAATGCAAAGGCATTGGACAAGGCATTCACCAAACCATGGCTTCTACCGGAATGCAAAGTGGCAATAGTAAAGTTTGGTCGGAGAGGGATAATGTGCTCCGTCCCTTACTTCCAGTGAAAGGTAACGTTACAGCAAACAAGGACATTTTGGACTATTATATCCTTCTGACTTTGTGGCAACAGTTTAGGGAAGATCTTTTCCTGTTCCAGCATGACTGCGCTCCTGTGCACAAGGTGAGGTCCATAAAGACATGGTTTGATAGGATGGTCTGGAGGAACACAGAGCCCTGACCTCGACCCTGCAAAACACTTTTGGGATGAACACTGATTATGAACAAGCCCAACATTAGTGCCTGACCTCACAAATGCTTGTTTGACTGAACAGGCACAAATTCCCCCAGACAGCTGAAAGCCTTCCCATAATCCCCACGGTTTTGGAGTCGGATGTCAAACAAACTCATGATGATATGAATCATGATATGAATGAGATGTATAGGTGTCCACATACTTTTGGCCACATACTATTTGTTGTTTATATTGTACCTTGAACTGTCAAAGGAACTCAACCGTGAGGATCTGCACTGTCAGACTATTCACATTCTAAAGTCGAAGACCGAATGTTGGAGGTAACTTTAACATTGAAATTGTCATATTTAGTGGACTGCCAGAACTGCATCCTTTACTGAAAGCTGGAATACATTGTGTCCCACCAAGGAATAGCTGTGAGGAGATACGAGAGTGATGTTGACATACTTAAACATATTGAAATGATAACATGTCTTAGCAGTCAGAAAATGCAAATAAAGGCCCTGGGAGGATTTCTAGAGTGAGGCAATAGGTCAATCCCATGCATGATAGCAGTTGGGTTTTACCCCAAAGTGATTCGGCCTGTCAGGTTTTTTTTTTTTTTTGACTTTTGCTCTCGGAGGAATGGCTCTGCACAGAGTGTGCATGTTTAGCAATTCTGTTAGATATATCTCACTGACTTTTTAAGGCTCTTTTTCCTGCCAATGTCCTCCCCAGTCCTACTGCAAGATCCCTCCCTGCAAATCACGTTTTGGCCTTGATCTTGATGATGCGATGTGAGATGATATTACTGGACTACTGTATACTGTCAAACTGCAATAGTCTTGATAGGTTTGCACTCATATTTCTTTCTTTCTTTTCATTTTATTAGCAATAAACATTTACTGACGGAAATGGGTAAAATAATGTATATGATCTACCAAGAAAGTTTAAGCATTCCCATACAAAAGATTCCAAACACGTACAGTAAGTCTCAGTGATCTGATGAACCGTGTGATCAATGATTGGATGGTTGACTATGATACTTTACAGTAAGTGCCCTTCAAAACCGTGACATGAAGTACACCTAGTTTTGACAGGTCCTGAAGAAGAGGAAAGAAGGGCTTCAAGCTGTGCTTTGATGGGGTGTTGATCACTGAAAAGGTCTTTGATGCGGGGTAGATGGCGTGGCAGACTGAACTACAGTAGGTTCGGGATGAGGCTGGGTTGGCAGGATTGCAAGGATCAAAAGACAAATGATGTCAACGCCGTGCATCTGAACACATCTCGCTCTCAAGGCCGACAGTTGATCTGAAAAAACAACTAACTGGTGGCTAAAAATGGCATGTCACATTTGCCTTTCTTTACGAGATGCGGGACGTAAAAGAGAACTCATAGAAGAGTCAGGCATGTGTAACATAAGTAGCAAATGTCCAGTTAAAGAGTTAAGTTTATTTGGTACCACAGAAAACCATTCTGGGATCACTCTGTTTACTGTGTGGCAACAACCTGGGTGAAGCCAGGGACTTGCTCAACATTGAATTAACACAAACATTAATATATTTTCATGAACTCCTTCTAGGTAATACCCATTTAAAAAACTGAAGCTGAATCCAAGATGGCCGCCATGTTGGTGACATGGGCTAACATAGTTTTCCTCTTCCCCTACAAGTTGTGTCTAAAATTGGATCACCGTCTGCCAAACCATTTTCATTTTATGTTGATGTTTTCTTACCTTTGAGACACCCTGTATATAAGACAGCTGTTGCTCACAAATGATCCTCTAAAAATGATACACAGCATCTATAGCTGTATAACCTGAACAGCAATAACATATGCAAGAAACAATAGGCTAACATGTTGAAGCGTCTTAATTTTCTAACTTTAGACTTTCCCAGGACTTCACTAATGTTTCTCACACATTTGAATTGTGAAGAACACAATTTCCTTATGTTTTCCATGAATATAAATGTCCAGGTTTTTCAGTATTCTTGGAAACCTGGAAACATTCCTACATCTCCTGAAAAAACCTGGACATTTAAACTTGAACAACTAACTGGTGGCTAAAAATGGCATGTCCCATTTGGCTTTTTGGTGTAACATAATTTATTGTAGAAGCCATTTATGTAGAAAACTATTTCAATGTCCAGTTAAAGAAGGAAGTTTATTTGGTACCACCGAAGAACGATATTGAGGTCACTTCATTTACTGTATGGCAACAATTCAGGTGAAGCCAGGCTCAACAGTGAATTAACAGAGCCACTGACATTCAGGTTCCCACTCCTTTTATAATGTTATAAGACATCTTCCAGAACCAATTCCAGGACACTGCCATGACATATATATATATATTGCTCATGAAAGGTCATCTTAAAATGATACACAGCAGCTTTAGCCATATAACCTGAAATGGCATTAACAACTACAAATATGCACGAAAGAATATGCATATTAATTTTTTTGCCTCATTATTATTTCCAACAAATTTGACTAGTTTTCTTATGTTTTCCATGAAAATAAATGTTCAGGTTTTCCAGAACGTTTTCAGGATGTGTGTGAGTGATCTTCACTCAAATCACATTATTATGACCACCACCTAGTATCCAGAGCAACCACTGTGTGCAGCACGAACAGCAGCATGCTGGGAGTGATTTCTGGTCACTGGTTCTGGTAGGTTGTCACAGGTATCTGAAGCCATGATGACTGTAGTGCATCCTTCACCTGCTGGAGGGCGCATGGAGGAAGATCCAAGACAACCTAAGATGAGGAACAAGACGATCGAGGTGGTCCCAAAGATGCTCAGTTGGGTTCAAGTCTTGGGAATTAGGGGGGCAGGGTAGTACTCGGAAGTCTTGGTCATGCTTTTCCAACGAATGTCTGACATTTCTTGCCATGTGACATGTCACATTGCCTTGCTGGAAGATACCATCCGCCCCAGGGAAGACAATCATCATATATGGGTGTACGTGATCTGCAAGGATGGATTCATACTCAAATTGGTTGAGAGTGCCTTCCACATGGATGCGTGGGCCCAGAGAATGCCACAAAAACGTGACGTTCCTTCATGAGCTACGCGCTGCTGCCGTTGAAAGTAAGAAGTGATCATAACAATGTGCCTCGACTGTGTATAATGAGGTGGGCCTTCTATTTCAAATGCTTCAAAGTTTCAGCATTTGAAATTTATTTCAGCTACAAATTTGATATCCAAATCTAGTTGGAACACTCTAGGCCTTAAAACTTCCCCAATTCAGAGAGGTTTTATTGATGTTCACATTAGTGACCACTTATATGACCTTCTTCATGTGCTTTATTTCCACTGAATACCATAGAATAAAAATCAAACTGCCTCGAGTGTTAAAGTGCAACACTGAGTATGTTCTTAGCAGCAGTGATGTTAATACCTTGGCACTTGGCAATGAGCTAATCTAACACTTTTATGTATTGGCTGACATGCACACTCTTAAAGCACTGAATTTAGCACCTATATGGCAAAATCTGCCATTGAAGGCTCACAGCGAACGTGTGAGTGAGTTCCTCAACAAATGGAAGAAGACATCCCCTGAGATGGAGGCTATAGAACCGACCACCACTTTTTCTTCTTTATTCAGAGCCATTTAGGGATCAATATACTGAGCCTGCAAGTCATCAACCCAACTTTGCAGACAAGGGAAAAGAATGGCCAGGATGCGGAGGCAGTAGAGATGGACTCGCGCTGAAGTGCCCCGAAGCCCCCATAAATCCACCCATGGAGCTGATGGGACAGGCTGGAGAGCTAAAACTGAACACCTTCTCCATCACAATGCCAGCAAAGCAGTCTGGAGGTTTTTTTTTTCGGAGACTGTAAATTGTAATGCGATATCAATTCCTTGTCTCGCTCCCTTAACTGAAAAGCTGGATACACCTAGCTTTTTGTTCATTTGTGAGTCTTAAATAGTTCAGCTAGGTGGCTTGAGGCGAGTGGGTGAATCATACTTTGGACGGAAGGTATTTAATAAGAGCCCATATAATAAAAATCACCACCTTTTTCTCAACAAGAAAAAGTCAGTACCCATGTTTAAAGACCATCTCTGTTTAAGAAGTGGGGTTTTAGAAGCACACTTTGATGAGCGATGAACGATAAGGGGTCTAAAAAAAGGGTTGCCTTCCCTGAAGCCTTCCTTTATGTCTTTAAACCAAGAGATTAATTGAAATTGCCCAAAGGCATTGAGTTTCTTCATCTCTTCTTCGCTATCATGTTGACACCACAGTTCCTTTTCATTTCTAGATTTTCACAAGAGATCTTATTTTGGACATTTGTTCTCCATCATGTGAGAGAAGCTGAATTAAGACATGCTCAATATGCTTTGGGGCGAAAGGAGGTAAGGAAGAGGTAAATTCTGATCCCTTGATGAAAGCCTACTAGGAATAGGCCCTTCCCTTGTTATGGTGATGATGTTTGATTTGCATGGAGTGGAGTACAGTTTCTTTTTAATTCTGCCCTACTCACCGACCCCTTCCTTTGAGGGCTTCTGGATTACGAGGCTGCTCTTCTGCTTGCCCACCTGAATGCTTATTATTAGATGATCGTTTAATCAAATGCAGTCCGGCGCCCATCTTTAAGGTCAAGTGTGGCTTCCTACTTCCAAGCCTTGCTCTGATTTCCTTCTCTTTGGCTTGATCTGTGAAGAGGTCAAGCTCAGACACGTGACACCTTTTATATCCCTTGACACATGCAAGCTTGTTTAATCGAAACACTTCCCCCGTGTTTGGTTTCTTTCCCATCCGGAAGAAGGACATGCTCTATGGAGCCTGTCCACAAAATGATGCCTCGCTGTGGTTTCCCTGCTTCTGTATTCCTGGCTGAACCTCACGACACGTAACGTGTGGCAGGTGATGGGACCACGCTGATAAGTGTCCTACACAGAGACAGAGGTAAAGGATCCATGCTGAGCTGGAATCATGCTGGAAAAGCCAATGTTTATTAATCCCTTCAGTCCGGGGGGAAGCGCGTGTTTGATTGCCGACACTGCAAGATGCATCCAAACTGCCACGGCCAGAAAGACATTAAAAAAGGCTACGGGAAATCGACAGATAGATCAAGCTGCGGTCCTGCTCCAACTCCACATGTCTGTTTGAGGCGGGTAATATACAGTAAGTATATTCTACCACTCCCGCCATGAGTTCTTAATGTACAGTCTAAATGGTTTTTTTTTTTTTGTGCTTGCAATCAGGCCTGCAATCAATGTCAGCTGATTAGGCACAGTTAGAGGTGGAAAGTATCCTGAGCAAAAAAAAAAAAAAGGTGGGTAGGGGGGGAGAATATAACACCATTCACCTAAGTGGCTGCTCAGTAAATTACACCAAATGGCCGATTCGAGTTAAGAGTCATTCAGCATACTAAGTGAACTATTCCTACACATTAGGCTTACTATGGTCCTTACATAAAGGAATTCTAATTTTTTCTTTTTCTTTAAAATTGGTCACCTTAATTTCTTGGCTCTTGTAAGGTACAAGTTGTATCTCAGCAAGTAAGGCAAAAGGCAATTCTAAAAGTTTCTGAACTCTTGAACTTTTATTATTATTAACATTGCCACACATACTTCATAATTGCCTGATTGCCTGGACTTCTCATGTGCTAGCTGAAAAGCAGAAATTGCATTAATACACATTGTATATATGAATGATATTCATTAATATACTTCAGATAATATACATTGTGTGTGTGTGTGTGTGTGTGTGTGTGTGTGTGTGTGTGTGTTTGTGATTTTAACCACTCTAAAGCTGTGCAAGACAGGCATACTCAATATTCACATATATATTCATGATCATATATATATATGTAGGTACGGTGGGTATGTAGGTACGGTGGCTGAGAAGTGCAAAACAATTAAAATTTCAGAAAACAAAAATACAAACAAATTTACAAACGAAAAAAATACATTCAAGAAAACAAAATTACAAAAGCAAAAGCTATTTTACAAGGGCAAACTCCACTCACTCTACCACCTCGAAACACTTTGACTGACAATTGTCCTTGCATACCAAAATACGGTGTTTTATTCGAAACTCTGTTTTGTCCCGCATAATCGCAGTCACAGAAACGGGTTTTTATCATTCGAGTAATATTACTCAAGTTCTGCCTTTTCATCTCAGAATGATCCAGAGAAACTTGTTCATGCATTTGTTGCAGGCAGAGTTTACTGTATCTTCAATCTACAGAACACAACAGCATGGGTCCTAGCAAAAACTAAAAAGACAGCTGGCCTTCTGCAAATATCATTCGTAAAACACAGAAAATGTGGAGAGGCCTCTTTTTCTAATTACCAAAACCAAAACAATGATAAACATTTATAATGACAAACACATATGTGGACACACTGTGGTACTGGGAATTAGGGTAGAATTAATAAACATTTTAATAATTAGGGGTGATTTTGTTTATCATCATCATGCTTTTGATACCCTACACAAGAATGACCTAATATTGCCATTTAATTTATTAATCAAAACCCACCTATGAACCTACACATGTTTTCATTGGAAACTGTTTGAGCTTATAACACCCTGCATGTACCTCTCAGAGGGTACCTGGATTTAAAAACAAGCAAACAAACAAACAAATGAACAAACAAAACATTTAGGCAAAAAACAATATCTTAGGTATAAGGCATGGTAGGAAGCAAAATAGATACTCTATTTTAGATCACTTTAGTTGCATTGAAGGAACAAAAACCTGACTTAATTACAGACTGTTAACTGCAATTTAAATGTGCATTTATTGTTCGAATGTAAGGTTAAAATGGCATAATTGTGAAAGTCCTAGTTATCATTCTTCCATCCCCACTTTGGAGAAGGTAATCTACAAGCTACAAGCCAATGGTTAAATGTTTGAGTGCACTGTACAAAAAAAAAAAAAAAATTACAGACTGTATCTGTAAAATAACGACGCAACTGTTATTTTAAGTACTATCATATTATATGTATTTCTTAGTTTAACAGTAAACCTTACAGTTAACCATGCAAATGAAAACTCTTGGAGTTCGAGGACTGCAGAAATCCATCTACTCTCAAAAGTAAACTAGAAACCACAGGCCAGTATTTTACTGTACGTTTACAAGAAAGTGTTTTTTTATTGTTAAGGGGGTTTTTTTGTCTTAAAATCATTAATAACATTTTCTGTAAAAAATGATTGCTTTTGTGAACAACATTTTTATTTGAATTCACTTATAATTATATGAATTATATGAATAATTAATTATATGAATATTATAAGAATAATTATAAATCCAGACATGCAGACACAACCACATGCACAGATGCATACATATGTCTACAGAAATGCAATCTCTGGGGAGAATTTTTCAAATATCCCCCCATCACAAACCAAACAGCATTTGACCAGTTATTAAGAGTATTTGAAGTAGCATTACAAAGTTTTGCAGTAGACCATTCCAAATGAATTTCTAAACCATCTGAATATCTAAAACATACCGTAGCCATATTTACCTCAACAAAATATTTTTCTCATAGTGCTGCCTCACAACAGAGAATATTTCACTTTTATTTAGCAGTTTTTACAGTGTGACTTTTATTCACTGTAATGTATGTCTAATAAAATAACATTTTAGCAGCCTAGAAGAAAATATTGTTAAAATAAATGTTGCAATGTGTTTTTTTTACCTAAATGTCTTAGTTACTAACTTTAACTACTGGTTTAAGATAAGGTATAATGGTGACAACCGTACCCACACTGTGCTGAAAATCACCTGTTGGTTGTCACAAATGCACAACACAACATTCAAAACCTCAACACCTCAACATATCCACATAAACATCCTTCCACTCCACCCTGAGCTTTTGTTACATTTGTGGCTGATATTGATTATTGGATTTGTAAGGTAAGAGAGCCGTAGTGAAAGGTGTGACAAGCAGCCCCATGTTTCTCCTGCACCCTACTGTGAGAACCCATTTCATTATTCATTAGAATGGATTTCAAAGCTGTATGTGGTGACCACCTCTCACCTGACATGCTCTTTCAGTTTCAAATTAGGTGGCGTAATTTCATACAGTAGCACATCCAGAAGCACAGCTTAAATCATTAACCCCATTATCGTGCAATTCAGAGGGAAACGATCATGGGGCCGTTTTGAATTGATGATATTAAAAAATGAGGTATAAATTATTCAATTCCAGTAAATAAGGTGGGTTGCCCACATTTGCTTTGGACCCAGTTACTGTTTCACTGAAGCTGTAAGTGGCATCCTGAGAGTGATTACCGTGGCTATTGCATTTACCATCTGGTGACGCAGGCGAAGTTAATCACTGCAATTGTCATTGAAAGGCACATTGCTTCGGCACATCTCTCCTCCTCTCCCAGTATGCGGTCAAAGTGTATTTTGCTTTTCATCCTCGTTATGATATTCAATCAATTTTTATTTATGCTCATGACTACACTCTAAAGGGCACTAGTGCATCCAAGGACACTTAGCACTTAACACAGTGGTTGTAATGCCTTTTATTTCCATTAGCTGTGTTTGGAATCTTATTACACTATGTACCGTTTAATACCCTCATGCGCTGTCTACCACATTTGGTAAATGTAAACAGTTCTATGCTGCACGTCCCTAATGACATTTAATCAAATGAACATTAGAGGAAATAATTAAACTCAGGCATTTAATCAAAGCCACCACAGAAATGACTTCAAATAACCCGATCAAGGTTTCCACAAGGGAAAAAAAATAAATAAATAAATTAAAAAAATAAAAATAAAATATATATATATATATATACACATACATATGTAGTCAGTACATCTACCATTTCTCATTGAATATCCAACATTTTTCTTTGTTGTATGTAATTTCATTTGGAGAAATATCATATTCCATAGACAGATATCTTTTACTTATTTAGAGGTATAATAGGCAGATACTTTTGCAAGTATCTCCCAAAGGAATAAGACACCTTAATCAGATAAAACTGTGTAAAACTGCGTAGTTATATTAAGTCTTGTTATATTAACTTGAATATTTTAATATCATATGTTATATAATTGCATATTATAACATTATATATAATATTATATGAAATATAATAGTTTTGCACCACCCCTAATGAGAAATAATATATTTAAGCTTCCCTGGACAATAAATCAGTCACCTCTGTGATGTTCTGGGTTTTTTTTTTTAGTCACGTGGAAATGGGTCCTTTGGTTGAGGTGACAGTAAATTTGAACGACAGTGCTGACATTGACCTGCTGGACAACCAGGTTTTGCCTTTTGCTCATCATCTTACAGCGGAACATGACATTCCTATCCCTGTATTCCAAGATGACAATACAAGTGATGAACATTTAGGAGCACTAAATGTACTGGCAAAATCCACAGATTTGAATAATGTGTAATATTTGGCAGGTCTAAGGTCCCATGCCCTTTCTCACACAGGTAGGTGAAGGCAGTCTTAGGAGCCTTGCCCAGGGTGTTGTATTGGTACACTGTAAAGCGTTTGCCAAGGTAGGGGATTGGACCCCCAGTCTACAGCGGGGGGAGGCAGACATGTTACCCATTTCGCTATACCAACCTCTTGAAATCTTCTTGAAATCCTGGAGCAACATGTAAAATGCCTTAGAAGGCTTCCGCCAAATTGGGCCCAACCATGCAATTCTGTGATGCAAGAGTGGCTGTACATTGATGTGGCCTACATCGAGAAGCATGTCCAGTCCATGCGAAATCAAATCACAGCTGTTATTTGTGCCCATGGAAGTATTACACACTATTAGGTATGTTTCAGTCACAGGTGGTTAGCTTATTGCAGAGATTAGAGATGCTTTCACTTGCTAAGATATACATTTTTGCAGTGTACAAAGTACATTGGACTTAGACTGGCTTTGTCAACGGCGTTGTGGGTGCTCAAAAACGCAGCTGACCATAAGGGCATTAGCTGGAAAGAACATAGTCATTTCTCTCTGTCTTGTTAACAAGCAGCATCAATCAGTCAGATGTGATTAACCTTGTCAGGACGCAATGTTGACCAGCACTTTCAAATAGTGCAGTGACCAGCTTCACATGCACTTGGTTGGTGTCCAGCAGTCACCACTTTGTGTTGATATCAGGGGTTCTGGGACTGATTCCAGATGCATTTGAAATGATGCAAAGGTGGCCTATGCTAAATTAGTGTTTTGTACTGATAACCATTAAGCCAATTCCCAATAGAAAGGAAAACCTTGAGATTTTAATCCCAGTGGTATTTTTCAGAAAGGAGAAAAAGACACCTACACACTACGTAATGATAAACACTGAACTCATCCTTCACGCAGAGCACACCAGCATGATGAGTTTAATTTAGCCTATCTGAGAACAGTAATGTAAATGTTCAACTTTTTCTCCCAGGCTGCTATCTACCCTCCAGCTGCTCTATCAATCCACACTTTGCTCACGCGCCCCTTGGCACCGGGCTTGCTGCTTACCAGTCTATCATTCTGGCCTGCGTGAGGCTGTGCTCTGCCAGCTGAGCCTGCATGTATGTTGGAAAAAGAGCCATGGCCCGTTCACGTACAGTTTCAGACTAGTGTTACTAATGCCTGGTTGTTTGTGAACAGTTGTGACCTGGTTGTTAGCAGTTAAGGCGCTACAGAATTACAGTGAGTCAGAATTCCGTTCCATGGCTCCCTAACGGAATTCCTTCATGTAACATCCCACAAAAAAAGAAAAAAGAAGAACATTCCCCATTGAAACCCTCGTACTCTCTGAATCAGACTGACTTTCTTTATCGGTCAGAGGCCTGTGATGAATAAGACTTGGCTGCAGAGCATCCTGTTTATTTATTTATTTATGTATTTATTTATTTACTATTTATTCACGCTTGAGGGAAAGATTAATTTAAGCAGAGAGAGAGAGAGGGAGAGAGAGAGAGTGGCTAATGGATTTCAGATAGGAAATTATGCTTGAATCTGCATAAAGTGAGATTCTGATGTTTACTCTATTGTGTGTCTGGCTTCCGCTGTCCTCAAGCAAGAGGGATGGAGGGATGGAGGCAGAGAGAGAGAGGTTGAGAGAGAGAGAGAGCTTTTTTTTTATAGGGCACTTCAGGATATTCAGTCCTTCCATATTCAGCACTGTATCTGAATCTGATACTGATACATAAAGACCTGAAACGGCTAAACGAAAAATATGACAAAACACGCGTTGGCATCATGAAAAACCTGAGGGCAGCATTATTTGCTGAAGGCTGAGCACAGTCTACGTTATGTAAAAAACAGTTGGCTTGTCGGTGGGAATTTTCTTGGATTGAGCGGCCTTTTTTTTTTACATGGTTATTTATGTGCATCCTGTGGAAAAACAGCATCATCAGATGTCCCGCCCTCCTACGGCTTACCACCTGCTTCTAAAGAGCTTCTCTCTCTGCAGGCCTGGGTGGCTCTGCAATCTGCCCTGTGACCTGAACACAGTGGGCGAGCTCGAGCGCCCATTTCACACATGCCTGCGTAGATTCGCTGATCTTTCAATCATTATGTTTTGTTTTTTTTTTCGCAAATGGTCCTCATAGCTTGTATAAGGCACACAGGATTCACGCTCTGTGTTGCTCCAACTATTCTGTTCTTTTCTCTATCCACACTCATTGGAGCCAAGCTGTGATACTAATTACTGGAGATATGAATCAATGCTGTTATTTCCTGCTTCTGTTATAAACACATTACCTAAACCTCAGACCACCTAAATGAGCTCAGGTTTGACTGGGAGAATTCAAATACAGATGCGTGAACAGCCAGAGGAAAACATGAACATGAACAGGTTTAACTAACATGCATTTCCTGAAGCAAACACAGAATAGTTGTGCAGCTTAAATGTTTCCCACTTCCTGCTAGGCTATTGCTAATCTGTGATTGCTCTGGGAGGAACAAGGGATGAATAAACGACACAGAGGAGTGCGGGTCAGTATGGCTGTGGATGAGAGTTGGGGATCTGCCCTAAGTGAGTACATCTAGTTTGGTGGTTGTAGGTTAATGGAAACAATAGGGTTTGGGTGCAGATGAAAATGCCATGCTCCCTGAGGGGGAAAAAGGGATGGAAAAAAAGACAAACAGACAAATGGGGGTCAACATTGAATTCCTGGTCGGGGGTCTGCCCTGAGATGGTGTATCAGAAACGGTGTCTCTGGGTCATGCAGAAGTACAGTAAATGGCCATGCACTTTTACCATCCCACTCTTTCTTAATGGGAAGAAATTCCAGAAAAAATCTGTCGCTATCATGCATCCAATCAAAAAGCTGTATGCAAGCGCACCATTCCCAATCCGATGGAACAATTTGGAGTTGGAACGGTGTTGATATCGTGAACACTGTGGGACTAATTAGCGGACAAAAAACGTGTACCAAGAAGAAGAGGAAGAAAAGGATATATATGTGTGTGTGTATATATATATATTAATACACAACATAATTACCTAGTGTACCTAATTACTGTTCAGTGTTTGAACAGTAATATTGCTAATAATGTTAATGTCTACTGCACAAAAGCCATCTGCCATCTAATCTGCTAACACAATCTTCACACACAGGTCCCTGTGGCTGGTCCACAGTTCACAGTTCATCATCGCTCCCATTCTCAGGCTGCTTTTTTCCTTCTTCCCTAAATCTGTACCACTTCCAGTGCTGAAGCAGCAAGCGTCAGGAACTGTAACCCACAGCTTCATAATGCTACTTGAAGCATTTAATATCTGAACATCATAAACTTTTTATAAGAGCAGTGTGTAACCTCCAGCAGTGAGATTTGTACTCACAGTGTATTGCACCCTGCTGACCCCACCAACCACCCCTCCCTTACCTGGAACCTACAGTGGCTGTCAGGTTTTTACCCAGTGTCTCAATGTCTCGGTGTCTGATGTCAATTTTTCTTCTTCATGTTTCTGTTCTTTGTCGGTAAGGATTCACCTTCCTTTGCTTTCTGTGCTAAATAACATGTTCAATCCTCAATTTGTCAAAATTTGTGTTCTCAAACTTCCTACAACACACAATGGTTGTCCAGCACTGGTCTTCTAGCAGTAAAGCAATCCTACCCAACAAGCAGTTCTACGTATTACCTTTGTATCATTAGTACAGCACAGTAACTTTAATGTTTAATAGTGTTTTTAATGTTAATTTAGTTCAGACTCAGTTTAATAATCACTACTGACCCCTTGGTAAGCTGATTTAGGCCACCAGAATGTCCTAACTATTCTTTTAATACTGATAACATTTTCTGATAAGGACATTCCCCAGCTTTGTTCGAATTTTCCTGTTCCACCTTAAATAAATGGTACTGAAGCTTCCTGGTAGTATTTTATTTTTGATAAGCAGATTTAAACCATCAATATAAGATCATCAGACAAAAAATGAGTCACCTGTGACTGAATCATATCTAAGAGTAAAGTAATATCTCCATAAGCACAAATAACAGCTGTGATTGGATTTGGCATAGACTGGACAAGTTTCTGGATGTAGGCCACATCAATGTTCAGCCACGCTTGTATCAAAGGCGTGCACAGTTGGGCCAGATTAGGTGGTGAATGCCTGGACGACCCATTTTCCACACACAGAACGAGACCCTCACTGCACTGTACCACCTATTCTCAATCAATGAATCCCGTCACACACCCCGCAGGTATTTATAGCCCCATCATCCTTGTGCAGTGCCATCTGCAGGAGCCTGAATTTACTACTACCTCAAACATGCAAGGTGACTAATTTGTGAGCTTATCCTACCTGGTGTTTTATGTAGAGATCTACCGATAAATGTATAGGACATTTTGACACGGATTCTTCTTCATGACATTTGAAGGGAAGTAAAAATGGTTTAAGAACTTCAGTAAAACACCACAAAGTCACTTGTTAAGAAGCATCAGAGACAGCAGGCTTTTCACTGGGAGACTTGTGTTTATTTTATAAGGTTTCCATTCCGCCTCATTAAGAGTGTTTTGATTAGCAATCTAGAGGGGTAGTGGAATGTTAAGTGATGTATTGAATGTGTCTGCTTATGTCTCCACTACTTGCTGGGTGAAAAATCATGGAACAGGCTATTAGATTGGAATGTTTATTTGCACTGATGTCAAAATTGAGAGGCCTGTTTTTAATAAGATGTGAAAAATGCTTTCCTTTTAACAAAAACAAAATGTCAGCACAGTATGCTTTGATGACCATATAAACGCCTCTGCATTGAGGAGGCAACAGATGTCCTAACGATATATGGGACACACATCACAATATTTTGACACAGACTAAAATGCGCTATTAATGTCACATTTAAAAACGTATTATGCAGCATTTAACATCCTGTGCTTCACTAAATCCAATGCAACTGGACTAATTGTACTAAAGCATGCAGTTGTTCAGTGCTCATTGAGTGCAAATGACATCTGCAATACTGTGATTGGATTTGGCATTCTAGATGTAGGCCACATCAATGTTCAGCCGCTCTTGCATCAAAGAATTGTGCAATTGGGCCAGATTTGGTGGATGCCTTCCCTGGCACAGTTCTGAGGAGAATTTCCTGGAGACTGGGATTTTTGCCACTGCTGGTAGACCCGTATGCTTCCATCACCTTCCAACACCTGCAAATTCAGCAACTTCTTTCACACTATGGTCTTTGGCACACCCAAATGCCATCACTCCTTTTAGCCAACCATTAACATCTGCTTTGCGCCCATTTTCCACACATCGAGCGAGATATTGTACCACTGTACTGTACCACATCTTGTCAATCTATGAATTCCATGGCACACAGTGCAGGTATGTATAGCTCAATCATCCTCCTGCAGTGCCATCTGCAGGAGCCTGAAGTTACTACCACCTTTGTGGTTACACAAAGATGACTAATGCTTTGTCCACTGAGCTTATTAAAGGTGTAGTGTGTAAGATTTAGTGGCGCCTAGTGGTGAGGCTGAAGACTGCAACTCTTTCCAAGAGTGTAGTAGAACCTACAGGAGCCATCAGGTTTTTGGTTCTTTGACTATTAGGATTCACTTTACCTTGATTTTCATTGTGCTTACTAATAAGTATAATCCATCACAACTTCCCAACATAAAATGATTAGCAACTGTTTTTTTTTCCTTCTTTCTATGTCTTCCATCTGTTGATACAACGGCACTAAATTCAAACTGCCGCTTCAACTAGTTCGGTTTGTGCGTTCTGGGCAACTGTAGAAACATGACGGCACAACATGGTGGGCTGGAAGATCCCTATGTAGAAATGAAGGACTCCTTTTACGCTAACAAAAACATGGTTCACAGTTACAGGTAATTACACTAATGAAAACATAGGTTTGTAGATTATATTCCATTACTACTAATAGATCCCCCTACACCTTATACACTGCACCGTTAACTGTTCTGAACAACGACAACAAGAAAAAAAATGCTCTGTATATGTGCAACACAAGCAACTCAATACACAAGTGAAATCCCATAAATGGTGTGAGTGAGAGAGTTTGATGCTGAGCAATACTTAAGTGCATCTGATGCTGCACATTTAGGTGTAACAGAATCGAGTAGCTTTCTTGGCCGGAGTAATTTACAGCTTCATTCATTGCTTGAAGGGGTCTATTGCGGGTTAATTGACACCCAGTGTTTGCTGAAAGTGCTGAGCTGGAAGCATATGTTGTAAGTGGACGCCAGAGAAAATGGTCCGAGCCGAACTGGCACGAGCTCATCTCACCCAAACTGATTATCCTAATGGCTATTTCTCTTTATCATCACATGCTTTATCATTCAGCTATTTATGCAACCTCAAAGCTTCTCCAAGCAGGGAACACGAATGAAGTAGGGAATTCTCAGGCAACCTATTCTCACTGAAAGGCGTGGAGAGCTAGTGATTAATTGCATGTGTGTAAAAAAGGCTGGTTGTATGTCCCGCTTTTATTAAGCCTGATACACATATGCAAAAAGCATATGTGGTCTCAGAAACTCAATTTCCTACTATATGTAGAACATATGCAGAAGAGAAGCTTTACTTTACCAAGAAATCTGCATTGCTCGTCATTTACAAGCGGAAGCCTGGAGGGAAGGGGTTTGAAGTGTGATTTGTAGCGAAATGTCTCAAAACCCCTGTATCCCTAATAGATTCAAATATGTAGGGATGCATTGACATGGGAATTGCGGGCTGATGCCAGTGTGTGATATTTTTCATCTGCTGATGCATGTATGCTAATACATAGCCTACATTCATAGAAATTGGAAGTACACTGACCTGGATTAGCATTACGGAGAAATGCAACACCAATTTACAAACACAAAAACAGTAAAAGGAATAAATTGCAGATATTTTACCATGGTAGCTCAGCATTGCTTAAACGTTCTGCTTACAATACGTACAATACATTTATCGCCAAACATCTGTTTATAATATTGGAAAAATGTGAACACCTGTGCAGTTACAATATTATAAACCCATGTTTGGTGATAATTGAATTGTACTCTAAAGGTTCCAATAAAGTTCTTTTTAGGCAAATATCTGCCAACAGCAATATAATATTCACTCATCCAGGTTGTCACTCCACTGCTGCGCTCCCTTCACTGGCTTCCTGTAGTTCCCCTTCTCGGATTTAAAATTCTCATGCTTGCCTACAAAACCAAGAACGGACAATGGTTAAGAGTCAGTCTGTACCTTGAGCCCTTCGAGCTTCAAATACAGCTTGGCTTGACCCACCATCCCTCAAAATGCATGGAGGACAAGCATCCAGACTCTTCTCTGTCCTGGCACCAAGATGGTGAAATGAACTTCCCCTGACTGTCCACAGCTGACTCTCTCGCAGTCTTTAAACGCAGACTAAAGACCCATCTCTTTGTAAAGCACTTAAGTGGGTAAACACTAATAAATGCATAGATTGAAATGCGTTTTATGTTTATGCACTTATACTGAGATTAACGTTTCTTCTCTCTAGGTATGAGCAATGGCTTGGGATTGCTAGGTAGTGCACTTATGCTGTATATCACTGTTTTCTTCTTTCTAAGTATAATCACTGGCCCTTGTTCAGGCAGCGTCTGAGCTCAAGGCGAGTTTTAGACTCTAATCTTCTTGTACTAGCTGGAAAACATCTCTGACTTAACATTAAGCACGGTTGTAAGTTGCTCTGGATAAAAGCGTCTGCTAAATGCCTCAAATGTAAATGTAATATATAATTCTGTTATTATTCATGCCTACATATCTAACCCTGCTATACCATGGGCCCTGGGCATATTCTTGGTTAGATGTAAACTGTAGACAGCTTGTTATATTGCAACATGGAGCATAGCATGTGAGATAGAAGGAAGGGACATGGAGGAGCAATACTCTTTTTAGATAGTGCTTCATACAGCCAAACCGTTTTAACAACCATCAACTATGTACCAGGCTAACATGGCTGACCTATGAAAATCAGCGTAATGGAAAGGACTTGCAGCAAGTGCTTTTAAACTAGACTCTACCAGCAGCAAAGGAGGACTATGGACAGTGCCAAAGAAACCAGGCCTGCCTAACCAGAGCTATCCTGCACAGAAACGCAGCGGGTAGCACTCGCTCCCTACCTGATGTGTCTAAACAAATAGATACTACTGTGATGATGAGTGTAAAGGCGCACCTAAACTACCTGTCCACGCATTGCACTGGGAAGGAGAGAAGCTGGGTAATAGAGACAGACATAAGGGAGAGCAACCAAAACGAGGCCAAGGTGAAAACACAGCATAGCAAACAACCATAAAACTGCCAGCAACCTAACAGCCTCAGACACACACAAAATGATGTCTCTCCACATATGCCCGGGTAGGGGATTTTATCTCCCGAGCCCTGCACCTATTCAGACAACACCGGCTCTGATTAGGGAGTGAGGGTTCAGCAGCCGCAATTTGATTGGAGGACAGGTGCACCAGCCAAATGGCAACTACACAGCTACTGGTTGAATCTCCACCTGTGAAAGCAGTTAGGTAGAGGAAAGGAAAACCTTTAAAAACAAACCTATAAGCTACTTCCTAATAGCCTAAATCATTCAGAATCAATTATTATGAAGCAAAGAGTAACAGTAGAGGCTGACAAAAAATAAATGACAGCATTTTATTGTTATTCATTATAAATGTGACTGGAGATGCTAAATTGCCCCCTAGGTGTGAATGTGTATGTCTGTGTGTCTGCCCTGTGATGGACTGGTGGCCTGTCCAGGATGTTTCCTGCCTTCTGCCCAATGAATGATGGGTCCAGCAACCCCCCCAACCCAGAAGGATAAGCGGCTTAGAAAATGAGTAAGTGATTCAGTGCAGTACAGTAAATAAAATACTGTATATTTATGCCACATCAACCTCTCCTAATTAAAGGTTTATAGTGTATAGGGTTTGTGAACTGATGTCATGTTACGCTGCATCATGGGATTGTTCCGTCACATTGGCAGGGTTCATCTATTGTTTACGTGCTTCAAATATTCATATACACAGTGAGAGTTTAAGGAGATGTTTTATTGAGGGTTTCCAGGCTTGTCATGCTTACAAAGTGAATCAAATTAAACAGGAGTGTAACTCCAGAGGGATGCCAAATAACCATATAATCAGTGTTGGGAGGGTTACTTTTAAAATGTATTCCATTTACAGAACACAAAATACATTCCCTAAAATGTCATTTGTAGCCCATTCCATTAGATTACTCAAGTAATGTATTCTATATACTTTGGAATACTTCAACTATATACTTTGGAATATTTCAACACTTTTTCTTACGTTGTAAAACAGCATAAATGTGGCAATCACACCCTGCTTACTTGTGTTGTGCTCTGGGTACTGGCACATACGCTATACTGCCAATAGTATTCGCTCGTCTGCCTTCACTCGCGTATGAACTTGAGCAACATCCCATTCTTAATCCATAGGGTTTAATATGATGTTGGCCCACCCTTTGCAGGTAGAACAGCTTCAGTTCTTCTGGGAAGGCTTTCCACAAGGAATTTAGGAATGCGTTTATGGGAATTTTTGACCATTCTTTCAGAAGCACTTTTGTGAGGTCAGACACTGATGTTGGACAAGAAGACCTGGCTCGCAGTCTCCACTCTAATTCATCCCAAAGGTGTTCTATCGGGTTGAGGTGCAGGGCAGTCAAGTTCTTCCACACCAAACTCGCTTATCCATGTCTTTATGGACCTTGTTTTGTGCACTGGTGCACAGTCATGTTGGAACAGGAAGGGGCCATCCGTTGGAATTCACTGAGAGTTCCTAAGAGCAACCTATTCTTTCACGTAGGTGCTTGGTTTTATACACCTGTGGCCATGGAAATCACACCTGCATTCAATGATTTGGATGGGTGAGTGAGTACTTTTACAATATCATGTATTAATAAATGTTTTTTTTCATGGTGAGAAGAATAAAGTAGCCTGCTGTATAGGTGTTTGTCTAAATATCATAAGACCCCAGAGGTAGTGATGGTTTCATTACTCTTACAGATTCTAAATAGCTGCCTGTGTCTCCAATGCTGGCCATATTGTAACTTTCGGATGGGCATTTCAACAGGAGTAAGCATGCATATGGCTAAACCAATGTACAATGACAATCTACTTTATGCTAACTACGGCTATTTGACATGTTATCTAGCATTAGGTAGCATATAGGAGATGGTCAATTGATAATTTAAGATACCTATGAAGTAGGTAGTAGGTAGCTATTACTATAAAGAGTTAGGATAGCCAAGCTAAGCTAACCAATAAGCTTCAGATTAGCCAGACCAAAAAATAACTTACTTCAGGAAGCTTTGGTAGGTTGGAAGTGGAGTTGGCTCCACTGCACAATAATGTTACGCTCTTCTTTTTTCTTCCTTAAGTGTGAAATAATGGTAGAATTTCAGAGATAGAAAGATACATTTCTCTTCTAGCTGTGTCATGCCAGCTCCATGCACTAACAAAACTATGTGTAAACCTGTAGTTGCGTGTTTTACTTCAAGGACTTCTGGGAAATACATGTAATTATCATACATACATATTTACATGAATGCCTTCATGTATTCCATTAATTTCATCAATGTAACTGTATTGTGAAGAATTCAGAAGTTACATGTATTCCGTTAGTCCACAACACTGTATACAGTGATAAAATTGGCCTTGATGACAATGTGAATTCATACGAACTCCAAAAAACTAGGGTAAAAATATGGGCATTTAACTTTACCTAATAACTTTACAATCTATTTCCCGCACAGACACTCCCTGTCTGGTGCGTGGCTTAAGTGTCTGTTCCTTTGAGTAATTCAATGGTTCAAAGCCCATATACAAATGGTTATTCCGCTCAAAAACCGACAGAGTCAACCAAAGTTATTAACCTACTATCATATTTCAATCAGCTGCTGTGGGTTTAACTCTATTACTGATGTATTTCACTGTCAGATTTCACTTATATCTAAAACTTATATCTAATTGTTCCCACAGTTGTCCCACAGCAGGTATGCTTTTAGCAAACACTGGCTAGCTGGCAACCTAAAGACAACATTACTATACTGTACTATTAAATCCCACGACATTCATCTTAGATCACAGCTGGCTAATATTTACAGTCTTCAAGAGTAACAGATGGATGCTAACTGTATGAGATCTCAGCTAGACAGAGCGTGTTTCTCAATAGGTAAAACGTTTGGGCTGTTAATTGCTAGTGGTAATATCAATGTATATCTCACCATGGAATTGGCTTCTTATTTGAGTTTTCCATTCCATCTCAAAACTCGTAGAAGCTACATTCTGGTAAATATGAGGTGTTTGTGATGCTAATTAAAAAGCAAATGTGATAAAATAAAGCAACCAAATGCTGTTAAAAAGTTTATTCCATTAAAGCTATATGATAAAGGGAGTGGTTTTCAACTGGGGGCTGCTGCATATGGGGGGTGTGGTGGTACTGCTGTGTCACATACTACAATATTTCTTCATTTATCCATTTTAAAATATGCCAATTATGATTATTGTTTTCATTTCTTTGCAAAAATGAAACATCAAAAAAAAAAAAATTAGATGAAGCTCAATTATTAATTTGTCAGGCAAAGTGCATGACCAATGTAACTGACTTAGATATGTTTATGTCTATATTTAGTGAAAGCCAATGCGGAACGTTTCTACTATTGATCATATTGAAAATACAAAGAGCCACAAAAGCTTTTGTGGTCAGTTGTATGGATATAAGCTGCAAAAGCTTGAGAACCCCCGAATTAGAGTATCAAACGAGCTTGAGCTTGATGTTAAGCCACTCTCACTGTCACACTTTCTATGAGCTGTTTAACGAGAGCTGTATCTGATTAGTTAAATTAACCTTTCCTTTCTTCCTTGACCTTGCCATGACTTTGCTTGAATTTTGGTAGTCACAGTGGTGGTCCACCCATATGACACTGTATGATACCAAATTCTCAAGCCCTATTAACCATTTAAACCCTGTCCCAAACATTTAGGCTACCGCAAGGTTTTTGAACCCCACGTGAATGACCTAGTACATGGATTGAGTGCTTATACTGTATAAGTTTATCAATAAGAGATACAAACATTCAGAATGAATAACGATCTTACCATTAAGAAAAATGGTAAAAGTCAATAAAACATATACTGTCTTGTTATTCACTAGCCCTACCATATATGCAACCTTAATTTTCACAAGCTCCCATTTATAGCCTGATGGTTGTGCTGGTAGAACCTTAAACTAGTCCCTTCTCTTTGAAAGCAAGAACAAAACAAGCAGGATTACCTCTGTATGTCAAAGAGCAAAGGTGCCCTCACAATCAGCAGTAGCATCCTGGGGAGGTTCTCAAAGATGTAGTCCAATGCACTGACTAGTGGAAACAAGTCACCCAAGTCCTAGTGTGGCATGAAAGTGTTTAGCTGACTGAAATAACTAGGATACACATGATCATATCAGAATACTGTGAACACCGTCTTGTATCAATTACAGACTGTAGTCCATCTGTTTCTCTGTATACTTTATTAGCCCACTTTCACCCTGCTCTTCAATGGTCGGGACCCACACAGGCCCACCACAGAGCAGGTATTATGTGGGTGGTGGATCATTCTCAGCACTGCAATGACACTAACGGTGGTGTGTTAGTGTCTGTTGTGCTAGTGAGTGGATCAAACACAGCAGTGCTGCTGGAGTTTAGATCTACATCTACAGCCTTTACATCTACAAGGTGGACCTGCAAGGTAGGAGTGTCTAACAGAGTGGGCAGTGAGTTGACACAGTGTTTAAACACTCACACAAGCACAACACACACTAACATACCACCACCATGTTAGTGTCACTGCAGAGAATGATCCACCACCACTTAACAACCTGCTCTGTGGTGGTTCTGTGGTGGTCCAGACCAGTGAGCAACTAAATGCAGAGAAACAGATGGACTACAGTCTGTAATTGTAGAACTACAAATTCTCCTGCATTCCTTGATTCTGAAGGTTTTAGTTAAGTCATGCTACTTATGCTACAACAGTGTGTCGTATTGGTTGCAGAGAGGTTTTATTTTCATGAGGGTGTCCGTATATTTGTTTTCAAAAGTGAGGACTCTGGGGACACTAGGACGACACAGGGCAGACTATGGAAAACAAACATCAACATGAAAGCTAAGCCAAGTCACAGACATTTGACTGGGTCTGAGTGCCGAACGCTTGGCGAGCTCATCAGCTCATTGGCTGAGTGAGTATAACAGCAGTGTTAAGATATTTTATGCTGACCTGTATTCAATTAAATACTGCATTTTTCCCTATTAAAGCAAGGCATTTACAAGCTATAATTTGGCACAAAATCTCCATAATACCTGGGGGCGTTAGGACTTAGACCCAGTGAACTTACTACAGTGGCAAATGAAATCAATGGCTACTAATGGTCTTCTGAGCATATATTAGGACTAAAATGCTTCTGGGTTGTTGGGGGGGCGGTGCTGGGGCCTTTGCCAGGGCTCATTGGGTGCAAGGCAGGAAACACCGTGGACAAGCCGCCAGTCCATCGCAGATATTAAGTTCAACAGTAAATTATTATTATTATTATTATTATTATTATTATTCAAAAAACTGAAAACTACCTTCTTCTTTTCCATCTGGTGTTCAAGAATCCTAGAATCCTAATTTAATAAAATAACCAGGATTACATTTAAATCATCATTTTAATCCTTTAATTACTGTTAAAGTAAATGTTAAAGTCAATCTAGATTAAATGTAATCCTGTCGCACCATTACTTTAAACTCAGATTTAAACCTAATTCAATTAAACATACAATTTCAGGGGTTTAAGTTACAAAATGTATTTAAAATTGTAAACTACACACATAAAATTTTACATATAAAACTATCCATGTAACTTGTATCCATGTAACTTCACATGTACTTTTGCCACACACAATAAATAATAGATTTCCTAAATAAATAAATGCCCAAGTCTAATATTTTGGTCTCATGTGTTTGATTTGGTTCTCCTTATCTACATTTTAGGACTTTTAAGGAGAGGTAAGGAATAGTGATGGACTTTCTGGCTCTTCACAAGCAGAGTGTTTTTTGGGTTTCTTAAATAAGCATTATTATTATCACCGAATTATCAACAATACCTATATACAATACCATGTATATAATTAGTGAATGAAACATGCATCATTTTGTTATAAAATAAGTCACATAAATCACGTTGATAAGTAGTTCAATGGATCGACTCCGAGAGGAATTTAGGCAAATCCATCAATAAGTCATCAACCACCAAAGGCAGGTAAAAGTTACATATCACAGGAACTAACGGGGCACACTTGTAAACAAGGCAAGTAATTACCACCAAGAATAAAATCAGAAACAATCTAACACTTCAAGCAGGAGGTGTTGGTGACCATGAGGGGCAGAGGAAGAGAATCTTCCAAGGAGAACCAGGAGAGTGGGTCTGTTATTTTCAGTGCCAGAAGATTAGCCAATTAGTTTTGTCTTAATATACAAAAATAAATACATAAATGAGTAATTATGCTGGCTCTTTGACGCAAGTCGGGTCCTGTCGTTAACCTGAAAGAGCTGGTTTGCCTTATCAGTAGTATAAAGCTCCCCAACTTTGGGCTGTAGAGCAGTATACCAGCCTTGTCCGGACTTGATGGAGCAGCCTCCAGTATCTTTGGGATGATCTAACAACAGTACCTGACCTCACTAATGCTCTTGTGGGTGAATGCCATCAAATCTTCACAGTAATGTTCCAACATCTAGTGTAAAGCCTCTTCATTTTAGAAGAAACATTGAATGAGCAGGTGCCTGCAAACTTTGGGGCATGTATTGTAGTGGATGATGTCAAGCAAAGTGGCTTTCGTATATCTTCATATTTGAAGATACATTACTCTATAGCTATAGCAGTGTTGCCCATCCCGACACACCGCACACATTCTAGTTCTTTCCATGCTTCCACACACCCGCTTCAGCTCAGTAAGGGGTTGTTAATGAACTGATAAATTGGATCAGACACAGTTCAGTATCTTTATATTTTATGTCATCATTAAAATATGTATTTAGTGGGTTTTGGAATGCTGGGTTTTTAGCAGGACAACATTTACCTCAAGTGATTTAACCTTTTCCACTCACAGGCGGGAGATGAGTATGGCATCAGCTTGCCATGTAATGGTATCAGGCCAGTGAAAATACAGTACATTTTGTGGGTGGAGATGGGTGGTTAGATTAAGATCTGGAAGCATCAACAAAAAATGGCCTTGTGCAGATAGAGGGGTTAATGCAAGTTTGGTAGGAACTTAACACAGGAAATTAACCCTCTGGCCTCTTTAAAAATATATCCCACGTTTACGGAGCAGTTACTACAACACCACTGTGGTCCGCACATTGGATGCATTACGCCTCTCGCCTCATGCTTGTAGCTCTGGGCTGGCCTACATACCTCCTGTGGTGGCAATCGAACTGTATAATTATCTCACTTGCGCCCATGTGCCATGCATATCTTTAAGGGCCAGATATTTTGGCAGTTAAGTCGTGGCATCCCATTTTTGGAGGGCAGCTTAATGTGGAATTAATCACACTACCTAAAACTCCTACGTGTCACACGTACGTCAATGCTGGCTTTTGTTTCTTAGGCTTGCCCTTTCAAACAGATTAATGGCAAAACTAATTATTCATGTCAGTGTGGTTACAAATAACTCTAATAACTAGCGAGCCAAACAGGCATTTCTATTATTAGCTTCATATGATATTTGGTATTGTGTCATGTAGGAGAAAATAGTAGTAATTTATCAATTGCAGCACCCTGGAAAAAAATCCCATTATCCTTAATAATGGAACTATGCAAATTATCAGAACAAAATAACCCGTTATTCAATATAAATATGGTGGCTTTTATTGGTACTGTGCTAGGGAGATTGCTAGGAGGTTTGGGTCTATTTTTACTGCATGTAAGAATTGCAGTGCTTTCAAATGTGTGATCAGAGAAAACTTGACATCCACCGTGTGGCATTTAACTCATGATTACAGCGTTTTCCAGTTAGTGTTTTTGTACTTGTGGAATTGCATGTTGTGTGGGTGTTCAAAACATCTGATGGCGACACAAGATGGCCGGAAGGGAGAATGTAAACAGAAATATTTCTGCAATTAGAGAAGCTGATACAGAGGAATGGAGCTTACCATTAGCTGTGTAGTAAAACAGGGTAGGAATGTATTATATAGCAGCTTGGGGAAGGCTAAGAATAAGTGATGGATTCATCATAGTCTGAAAGCCTGGGAATTCCCCCCTGTAATACAAATAGGATGCTGTGGAAAACAACAGCTAAGTGCTTGCCATGTTCTGTCACTGTCCTTCTGGTAAAAGCTTGCTTCTTGGAAGACTTTCCCTCAGAGTATTCCTAGATATATTGATTTAATAGCTGGTTAGTAGGGCTGCACAATGTGGATATAAAAAGGATATTGCTCTTGTCCTTAGAAATACAAGTACCTCCAAAAAGGCAACTTTACAGCTTACCTCATTCACTTTTAATGCAAGTCAATGGAACGAGACTGTTTACCAAGCTATTTCAGTTGGTCCATTCATCATGACATTTTCACACAATGTAAACAACAGCGGCTGTGTTCAAATGATGCATAAAAGTAAAAATCGATGATACATGTTTTCCAAATGAAAAGGAAGATACATGTTTTCCTTTGGACAGTGTAGATATGTGAAGTGTTTGGGAATTTGTCAACCGGACATTAAAGTACTATTCCAGGCCTGTCCTTGCACCATCCAACAATGGTATTCTAAGTAATTGCAGTATTCTTTCCATGCTTCCTTACATAGCTTGTCAAGTTAGGACACCTATGGAAGACACAGTGAATAAACAGTAGTTGTTTTCTCATGATATTAGTTATTAAAGACTTATTAGATGCTTGCTGGACACACGCTCCAATGCCACGCTACCACCCCAGACCCCTCCCCACACCATGGCTGATTTGCCATGCCTGACATATGACACCACTAGATGCGAGAGGCTAAACTTTATGCTTTATAATGGACAATTTGAGTGTTTTTTGACTGCATGTGAAGCACATACAGAGCTTGAACAATGAAGTCTTGTGTTCCTGCTGAGGAATTAAAAATCAAAATCATTTCCAATACTTGAAATGAAAATGAAACACTTATACATACTTACATAGGCAAACATACACAAAGGCAAACTCAGCCAGCATCTTATTCTACACAATGCTATAAAAAATATAATAAATAAATATAATAAATAAATAAGCAATTTCTCCTTATGGTCATACAGGTGTTCGCTATGATAGCAGCCATCCCTGCTTCACATGTTTTACATGTCTTTTTGTTGCTGAATAGGGCGAATGCTTATGCCACTGCCCTGCATCCAAACCACTGGGTTTTGTGTTTCCCTCCAGGCAGTAATGCTGCTACGGTAATGACTCTTAACAATGCATTCCCCTGCTATTTAAGCCCCTCTACTCTTTTATAACTCCTTCATAATTAAATGGTTAAGAAGTCTTGCAGAATGATTTGGCGTGAAATCCTCAGTGTTAGACAAAACTACCTGCAAAGGAAACTATGTGCTGCTTTCAACTATTTTACCATTATCAGCTTTGCGTATAAAATCTCATGTAGGTTGACTGGTGTTTTTGGATAGTAAGTAGAATCACTGCATTTGTGCTGTAGGCATCACAACGCCTAGTTCATATCAGAATCAGAATTTTTATTTTGCCAAGCATGTATCACATATAAGGAATTTGTCTTGGTGAGAGCATGCATGTGTGACATGTAACAAGAACACAGACAGTTAGCAATTATTAGACTAAGGGAAAAGTACAATAGATACCATAAGAAACAATAAATCCTCTCCGACATCTCTTAAACTAATCAAACCTTTAATTAAGAAACCCTTGATCCTTTTGAGCTAACTATAGACCTATTTCAAATCTTCCCTTTATATCAAAGATTTTAGAGGAAGCTGTAGCACAACAATTAAGTTCCTATCTGCACAGGAGTGACATACATGAACAGTCTGGATTTTTCAGTGAAAACTGTAGATGATCTTTTAGTATCTTCTGACAAAGGAAACATATCCTTGCTCGTTCTGCTCGATCTCAGTGCAGCATTTGACACAACAGACCACTTCATTCTACTAGATAGACTGGTAGGAGTAACACGAAAAGCTCTTTCATCTTTCAGACCTTACCTGAGTGATCGCTATTAGTTTGTACATCTAAACGGTGAATCATCTGTTCACACAAAAGTAAAGTATGGTGTTCCACAGGGCTCTAGCTAAGGACCTATATTATTTACCTTATATATGCTACCACAAGGTACCATTATTAGAAAACAATTTCCACTGCTATGCAGACAACACACAATTGTATATTTCAGCCAAACCAGATGATACATTGCAACTTAATAAGATAGAGGACTGTGTAAAAGGCATAAAAGACTGGATGGATCAGACTCAGATTCTCAACCCAGATAAAACAGAAGTTCTTCTACTTGGTCCCAAAACTGCCAGAAACAAGCTGTTGGCATTATCGTCTAATCTTAATTGATTCTCAGTCACACTGGGTGCATCTGTAAAAAGCCTTGCTGTCACAGAACGATCTGGATCTGGCCTTCGATGAACATATTACTAATATTACTATATCTATATCTACGGAATATTGCTAAACTAAGAAATGCACTGTCCCTACAGGATGCAGAAAAGCTAGTCTTTATTACTTCAAGGTTGGATTATTTTAATGCCCTGCTTTCTGGTTGTTCCAGCAAAAACCCTAATAAGCTTCAGTTAGTCCAGAACGCTGCAGCCTGAGTCCTTACGAGAACTAAAAAAAACTGACCATATCAGCCCAGTCTTATCTACCTTACACCGGTTGCCAGTTAAATTCCGCATCGAGTATAAAATTATTCTTCTGACATATAAAGCTTTAAATAACCTCGCTCTTCAGAATCTTAGCGAACTTATCTGGTACTTTGAACCAGAAACTCAGATCGCAAGGTGCAGGGTCACTATTAGTACCTAGAATTAATAAAGTTACCTCACGGGGCAGAGCCTTTTCATACAAAGCCCCCCAGCTTTGGGATAACCTTCCAGTAACATTGTAGTCTTCTAGCTAGCAGTTACTAACAGTTTATTGACTTTAAATAAAATAAATAATAATAATAATAATTTTAAAAAAATAAAGCCAAGAAAGGAGCTAAGTACCATATCTGTACTTATCTGTATATGTATATGGACATTCTAACATAAGTACTATTATTTACAGAATCTGTACAGCTGTGCAAATTATCATCTCCACTGTGAAGAAATCTGAATCAGTACATTTCACTACAGTCAATCTATCCACATAGGGGTGGGCAGTATAAGGAAGTTTTATTGATACCGTGTCTGCACTTAAAGAACACTATATCTACATGTTTTTTATTTACCATATGACCATAATCATACGACCAGTATAATTAGATTTTTATATAGGTCACTGCAGGCACTGTTCCAACTTATGAAAACAAAATATTGGTTATTGAGTGTTGTGTATATTGACAATGTCTATATGTTACATGATCAATCACATAATGAAAAAACACTCAACCTTTAAATTTTGGAAAATTGTAGAAAAATCAGAGAAATTCCACTTTAGGAATGTTAATTAACCACACACAAGTCCACAATGAGTACCAATGAGTGTAGGTGAAGCAATTTGAGCTGGTCTATAATCACATCTTATTATGAAGACAATAGAAATCTGATGAACCATTTAGCTCTACTGGTTGGGATTCAGGCTGAGGATGGTGGCCATCATGAGTGACAGGGTTAGCTTGACCAGAGCCACAGAGCCTCAATAAAAAAACAGTCTGGTCACTGGTGGCTTCAAAGCAGATGTTGTAATGTGAGCGTAATTGCTGCCATTGGAGTGCAGTGCAATACCCTCACCCTACAGAAGTGAACAAGGTGCACTGTGCTCTTTGTGGTTGGGGAGTCGTATCAGCCTGCTTGCTTGTCAAGAGTGCTGTAGAACAGGTGACTTTGACATGGCGCTAAGGCTGTTTATATCCTGCATCAATTTGTGATTGCTCAGGTTTCTCATATGCTGTAGAGGTGAAGTTTAATATCTTTGACGACTCGTAATATACATTTTATTGCATTTTATTTTTCTTACTTTTAGTAAAGTTGGAATTTCTGCCTAGCTTTATCTAACGGCTAGATTGTTAGATGAATTATCTAACAATAATTCATTGTTACTCTAATAACTGTGCTACAGACAGAACACAGGAACAACAATCTTTTCCACTTCATTGCAAATGGGCTGGCTAAGCAGCTGTAGACTGAAAGGGCAGTTGTGTATATTTCTGAGAGGACTGTATGGTGTACAGTGTGGGGCGTTAGTGGTATGCTTTGAAATGCCTTGAAAATGTGTTTGCCATGATCACCCAAACCAAGCGCCCAAGTACAAGTTACCAAGTTACTAATTGGTAAGACTTTATATTAAGTGTTGACTAACAAGCCTGAGGTAATTCATTGGCTAACATGAAGCAATACATTAATAACTAATGTTAAGCATCAAGGCAAACATAACAAAGGGGTAAGGCAGAGTCATAGACCAGGAAGACGAGCAAGAGTCGAAAACCAAACAACCAGCAACAACCAGAAAGGAGAAAACCGGATTAGCAAACACGAAGAACAATGGAGAGCACGCTCGGTATGCTAGTGGGAATACTTCGCAATGTGAGAATGAAACCAGGGGTATTTAAGCAAACATACTTGATTACGAACAGGTGCATGTGGTTAGTACTCCGGGGATGACGAACAGGAAAATGCGACGTGATTGGGTGATGGTGGACATGTGACGTTGACGTCATCAGGTGGTGGGTTCTGGGAGATGGAGTTTGGGAGATCGTAGGTAGAGGGGAACCCTGGAAGTGTGACATTAAGTAAACATGTAACAAATATATGTTTACTTAATATTAGTTAACCATTGTTAATGTATTACTTAATGTACACTAATGTATTACTTCTTGTTAGTTAGTCAACACTCAATGTAAAGTGTTACCCAATAACCTATTGGGTGATTTTATGGCATAAGCAGGATGAGAAAAGAACAAGAACAGAGCAGGTTTGATTTAAGAATGTTGTCAGACTGGTCATGAAGGAAGACATAGAAAAAAAGATCATCTCAATATTTCAGTGGACATGACATTCTGTAGAGGCACACAAGGAGCTTAATTATTGTGTCCATATTTGATTGAATCTTAATTACAATGCCAATGTAAAACGCCAACTAAGATTTCACTAGTGCAGAGTAAATGGCAACTAAACCAGTGAAGAACCCTGCTGTGAATATTAGCTATACAGAGTGCATCTGTTCTGGTATCATTATTTTTACTATAATAGCCTAAATAAAGTCTCCTGGAGAATCACATATTTTACATTTTATCAGCAAAGTCTGAATTAGCCATGAGGTGGAACACTATAATAACAGATGCTTTGAATGGGGATAATGAAATGTCCAATGTTTGTGTTTCCTGTTCTTTCAAATGATTTGTCTGGAACAAAATGGTCTCCTAGGCTAAATATGGAAGCATAATTGTTAAAATGGAAGTGCAATTACTTTGCACATGTTCAATTTTAATATGCTATGGTCAATTATAGAGCTAATTAGAAAATTAAGGGAGCATGTTCTGACTGCTGTCAACACACGGAATTCTAATTGGATATGGTTTCCCATGATGCAGTGGGATATGGGAGAATGGGATCAGTTGTACTTACATGATCTGAACAAAACATGCTTTGCCAAAACCTAATTTTGCCCAAAAAAACATGTAAATGACAGTGTGTCAAGTGTCATTTTGATTTCCTCCCTGAGATATAATGATTTAAGCACCAGGGTGGTGTAAGAAGCGATTACTTCTGCTTTGACGGAATGAAAACCTGCAGCCACACCAGCCCCATTGTGGGTAAGACATTGTGAAATAACTAGAAAGGGAATATTAGTGAACAAACTTAACAGAACAGTTTAAAAGCTCTACTTATACTTTCAGTTTACTGAATATTCATGATGAACAGATCAATAGAATTGGTCCAAAATTGCTTAGAAAAAAATCTTGTTATAACAACCTCCATTGCAAGTTAAGAACGCTGCGTGTGTTTATGTGGGTGTGTTTGTGTGTGTGTATGTGTGTGTATAGGTTTGTGTGTGTGTATATATGTGTGTGCGTGTGTGTGTGTGTGTGTGTGTGTCTGTATGTGTGTGTATGTTTGTGTGTGTACGTGTGTGTGTGTGTGTGTGTGTGTGTGTGTGTGTGTTTTTGTGTCTGTATATTTGTGTATGTTTGTGTGTGTATCTGTGTGTGTGTGTGTGTACATGTGTGTGTTTATGTGTCTGTTTGTGTAGGTTTATGTGTGTCTGCATGTGTATGTAGATGTGTGTGTATGCTTTTGTGTGTATATATTTGTGCATGTTTGTGTATTTGTGGATGTGTGTGTGTTTGTGTGTATGTTTGCATATATGTGTTTGTGTGTGTGTGTGTGTGTGTGTGTGTGTGTGTATATGTTGGTGCGTGTTTGTGTGTGTGTGTGGCCGTCTGTGTATGTGTGTGTGTGTATGTGTGTGTTTGAATGTTTATGTATGTTTGTGTGTGTATGTGTGTGTGTATGTTTGTGTCTGGCTTAGGCGCACAGAGGTGGCCTCTCCTAGACGTTCACCTGCAGCAGAGGTTTGGAGAGCCAAAGAAATTTAGAGCACCATAACTCAGGAAAAATACGAGTAACCAGCATCACAGGATTATAGGGTGTTATGCTCCTTCTCTATGATAGATGACATTTTACTGTATAGTACAAACAGAAATAACAACGTTCATTATGTGAGGTTAAAAAAACACAGACAAAAAATGAGTCACCTGTGACTGAATTGTGTCTAGTAATGTGAAATACTTCCATCAGCACGAATAACAGCTGTGATTGGATTTGGCATGGAGGGGACAAGTTTCTGGATGTAGGCCACATCAATGTTCAGACACTCTAACATCTAATTGCACAGTTGCACCAGATTTGCTGGATACCTTCCCTGGCACAATTCTAAGGAGAATTTCCTTTAGACTGGGATTTTAGCCACTGCTGGTAGACCTGTATGACCGTACACTTCCATACACCTGCAGATTCAGCTACTTCCTTCACACTATGGCCTTTGGCACATCCAAATGCAATCACTCCTTTTTGTCAGTCATTAACATCTGCTTTGGAGCCATTTTCCACACGAGACATTGTATCACTGTGCTGTACCACCTCTTCTCAATCTATGAATCCCATCACACACCCCAAAGGTATTTATCATCCAATGCACCTCCAGGAGCCTGATGTTACTACCATCTTATTAAATTACTACCACCTTTTAGTGACTTCATTGTTAACGTCACTGTTTTTTTCTAAATAGACACTCATTTCAAATGTAATGTCTGCAACACAATCCAAAAAAGCTGGGACAGAAGCATATCCACCAGTTTGTTACATTTCCTTTAATTGTTTGGGCCCTGGAGACACAAACTCATCCAACTTTGAAAGTAGAACATGTTCTTCTATTACACAAGTCTTCAGCTGTGCGACTGTGCAGGGCCTTTGTCGTATTTAGAGCTTAATAAGTGTTTTCAAAGCGGGTTAGTAGGGCAGGTCTGAACTCAATTCTAGCACCCGCGCTTCTGCACACATACTGCTGTACCACATGTAGATGCTGTCATGCTGAAATAAGCATGAACACCCTTGCTCTTAAAAGGCAGCATATAATGCTCCTAAATGTTTTCAGTGTTAATGATGCTGTTATAGATGTGCACGGCACCCACTGGTACCTTTGGAACTTCACGCTGGTGCCAATCTGGATGGCCCTGTTCTCCTTGGGCCCAGAATGTCCATAATCTCCACAAATGATCTGTAAGGTGGACTATTTTGCATCAGTCAGTTACAAAAAAACTTGAGCCCATATTTAGAAATATATTCCCAAACCCATGTGGCGATATCCATCACAGAAACTAGCCCGTTTTTTATGCAGTGCCATCTGAAAGGCATTCATTTGTGGTTTTCAGCCTTGCTCTTTATGCACGGAGATGGTATCGTGTACAGTAGAGGGTGAAATGCCTAAAATCCTTGAAATCCCTGCCCGAAAAATGTGTAGGATTTTTGTGCTGACGTATGGATGGCAATTGGTGCGCCTCGACTCTTGAACTCTTGGTGGTCCTTTTATATCCAAGCATGATTGTGTCACCAGTATAAGATGTATTTCAGGCATCAGTTTCAGTATTAATCTACATTTACATAAAGAAAATGAAGTTAACAAGGAACCACATTACATATCAACATTGGTACTGTTGTTGCTCGAATGCAAGTCAACTGCACAAAAAAAGCTTCGTTCTATCTATTTTACATGATTTTGTCTAATCTATAGTCTATGGCCTCGCTAAATATATTGGCAGAGCTGACTACCGCCTGCAACCAGATCGGATCAGATCACACTGGATCAGGCAAACAAAGGAAAGCAAATAGAAAAAGAAGCCACCCCAGACATAACAAGCAGAACTTTTGTTTGCAGAAAAGTACTAGAGCAAAGTGTTTCTTACTTAAACTCACGCTGTTCAGTTTAATGGAGTAAGGTTAATTTATCAAAAACTTGTCATGTAATTAATTATTTCTCTACTTATTTTTGGCTAATTTGATTATGATGACTCATTCCTCATAACAGCTTTTAATATGCAGTGTTTCATTTATACAGGTCATTTATACAGTGCAGTCCACAAGTCATTAAAAACAATGACACCTTTTTTCTTTGACACAATTTGTTCTTTTGACTTCTTTTGATACACTGATGTGAAACAATATAACAACCACTAAAGCAGCCACTGGCAGCTGTACATACCCATACCACCTTGGTTCACAGGGGTGGTAGACTCTGGATCATAAGCGGTTCCTATTTTTCTCCACACTCAGTTTCTTTTTTTTCCCACTCTTTCCTCATTCCATCACTCTAGTGCAGGTTCTATTCTGTCTTTCTTGTGCATATTTGTATTTGTCCTTGAGCTCTACAGGCTTTCATATACACTCCTTGGAAATCTGTAATTCGACCTCTATGTTCTCGGACCTCTATGATGCTTTTACATCAGTGGTTTACATCTTGAGGTCATGCTAGGATACTCTTGTTCTCAGTCTTTGACTGCTATAGAATGTTCTTGATCTGTTCAACAAAAGGATTTATTTCTACACGATTGAATGTTGTGTGCTATTTCTATACTCTTAGGTATGTTGTTATTTCTAATAATGCAATACACCTAATATTCGAATAGCTGATATGACCTGAACCTTATGATATTCCTGTTTTAGTGATATTCCTGTTTTAGTGATATTCCTGTTTTAGTGCTCTAATGTTTTAAGTCTTTGGTGCTTTGGTGATGCTGTGCTTGCATGTTGGTGAGGACCTTGACAAAAAGAGCAAGAAAAGTTAACTACAATGCCTCTACGTTAATCACTGTAGTCTTTTATATCGGCCATGCGGCAGACAGTGCAACATCAGGCGCATGCATGAAGCAAGTCTATTTTTTACCGCTTGCATGATTGCAGCATGTCTTCAGGAAAAAGCTGATGTTAGAACTGGCTGCATACCATCGCATGTTAGTACAGATCATTCCTTGTGATGGTTCTTTTTTGTTCAGTCTTTTGTTGTGGTGTGTTTAAAAAAGTAGATGTGATGCTAAACGCAGAGCAAAACAAGCAAAGATGATCTCATGAAATGCATCCAGCAGCCTAGGTGAACTGGTAAACTTAGCAGTTGCTGAATTTGGAGTTGCCTTTATTGGGTTTTTTTTCCCCTCCAGTCTTGTTTATTATGGGTATCAAAGAATGTAAAGAGTATGATAAAATGCATAGTGCAGTACAATAACAGCTGCTACATAAAAACCATAAACCAAGAATTTAAATAGAGAACTTCGGTAGTTATGGCTACTATCAATAAAAGTGAGTAGTAGTACCTAGACCAAGACAAAAGACAATGAGACAGTCTTGTTCATTATTATCTTTTCCACATTGTAGCACATCCCTGACAGCAGGTTTGGTGTAATCCAAGAACCCGTCCCTGACTTTATAAAGCTTTATGGAGTTGCCTTTATTAGTTATAGCAGTGTAAATTAAGTGCACTTCACCGTTAAACTGCAAAATGGAATGGGGGATACAAGGGCAGGTACAACAGGAGGAGAGGTTGAAGAAGAGAACAAGAAAGAAATGATGTCATTAATTGGAACTGTAAAAAGTCTGAGGTCAAGAAGGTGCACACACACACACACACGCACGCACTCACACGCACACACACGTGCACACACACACACACACATATATATAAATATATACTCAGAACTCAGGAGTTTGTTGCATCAATTCTCAATGACAAAAGTTTTATAGCAACTATTGCAAATGCATGTAGTACTAGTGCTCCGAACGCACATGTTTGTGGTTATCTTAAAGTGATATATCATATTGATGTATTACAATTATACTTTCGCAATAAGGCCCATCTTTAATACACAGTATATTTAAAAGCTGTAGTTACCCTTTCAGTTTTGTTAATATTCATGATGCCATGACCAATAGAACGTATTATCTCAACCTTCATTGCAAATTAAGAAAGCTGTTTTATCCTCCTGTAATGGTCCATTTTGGAGGTTTTATAAGGTAACTGTATAATTCCATGAGTGTTATTTTGTAGTTTGATGTCTATTCTAAAGCAAAGCATTAAAAGTACCTCAAAATGCATAGAAGACAAGCATCCAGACTCTTCTCTGTCCTGGCACCCAGATGGTGGAATGAACTTCCACTGACTGTCCACAGCAGACTCTCTCATAGTCTTCAAACGCAGACTAAAGACCCATCTCTTTGTAAAGCACTTAAGTGAGTAAACACTAATAAATGTATATAATTAAACTTTTTGTGTTTATACGAAGATTAATGTTTCTTCTCTCTATGTACAAGCGCTGGATAAATGTATATATATATATATATATATATATATATATATAACAATGAGAAATTATATAGAGAGAATGAACTTTGATATTTATGATATGAACTTGATATGAACCCAAATGCATATAACATTATTTAAACCAACCAAATGCCTTAAATGATACAACTGGGCAGGCAATGGCGGTGGATACGACATGCCACTCACATGCACTTTGAAATTGCTGTTGGTTTGAATAATGTTACATCCATTCGGGTTCGGCACTCTGACTTGTGGCCCTCTATTGAAAAGTGAATGAATTTCATCCTCTACATGCTCAAATGATGGCTGTGCATTAGGAGCACTATTATTACACACATTTGCAATAGTGTCCAAAAGCTTTTGTCATTGATGAGTTCTTTCTGCTGTGCAGTGCCTAGTGGCAAATTAAAGTAGCGTTTATTTCCAGTAACTATTAACTTAGTACTGACCCTTTAAGTATGAATGTATTTCATGAACAAATTGTGCATATGCACATGAAAAGACCATTTTATTATATCAATGTTCATTGTATGTCAAAGTTCATTCCATATATATATATATATATATATATATATATATATATATCAAAGTTCACTGTATATATATATCAGAGTTCATTGAATATATATATATATATATAAATATATAAATATATCCTGTTTGGTTTGCCATAATTTATATATATATTTATTATAGTACTTTTACTATACTTTACTGGAATTTCAGTAAAGTGATATCACCTGTACCAGCCATTCAACGACTAAACCCATAAGCTTATGGTAAAAAAAACCAAACATTTTCACAAAATAGTTTTTGGGATGATTTGGCATGGAAAGACTGACATATTTGACGTTACTAACTTTGGCACATTTCACCTTCAAACACAGACCAACAAATCATCTGTTTTCTACATGTCAAGAAAAAGGATTGTGCTATGTACTTTTCTGTCCATTGTCTTTCTGTTTTGTGGTATTTGTTACCCAGCATCCCTCCAAGTCAGTGGTGCAATGAAAGAGCAAGTCGAGTTATATGAAGTAATCAGATGCTCTCAGACATGGCTCTCCCTCGCTGATGATAGGGCACTGTAATAGATCAGTTTACTCGTGAGTGTTTCTGGGTCCCACCGGACTCCATGTCCTCCAGCCGAAACCACAGCAGCCTCACGAAAGAAAAGAACAAGCTGCCAGCACCCTCAGAGTATCTGTGCCACCAAGAACTGGGCCACTTTTGAAGAAAAAACTGAGAAGTCCTCAACGTGTAAGAAAAGGGGGCCCAGTGAACAAGGCTGGGGAAAGAGGAGAAAAAGAGATTTCCATGGGCTCTTTAAATTTTCATGGCGTCTGGGAAGGCAGAGGATGCATGGAGAATATTGCAGGATTTCTTGCGGGTTTTATGTGACGCTTTCATGTGATGAATTGAATCTCTCATATGCGTCTCCCTTGCTTAGCCGTGTCTCTGTCAGATCAATAGTGGGAAACTGAAAGCTAGAAATGTTTTCACAGAAGGTAAATGATGAAAGGTTCTCTCAGTATCCCCAGTGGACCGTTTGAATTAGTTTTTCACTCTTAATGCCGCTTTATCGACCTAGATGAACATATATTGGAACCTCCAATAATTCAGCAGTGCTGCCATTCAGTGCAATGTCCATTCCAGTGGAGGCCACATTAACTTACAGAGCCGCAAAACCTGAGAACTATTAATGAAAAATGTGAAGCCAGTCAGTAGCTCTTGGTCTTATTGAGTATAGTCGCAGCATCTTGAGTGCTGCACTCATGTTCTCAGCCGAAGGAAGTGTCAGCTGTATCCTCAGGCAGAGAAATGTGAGGTGTTTTTTTTTTTTTTGTGGAGATGAAACTTGTCGTATGCTTTCTTTGCTCAGTGACCACAGGATCAGTCCACCATAGGTCACTCAGGTAGCTGGCGTGGCTTTGCTTGGAGAGCTGGGCTGTGAATCAGTTCTTCTGATTTATCTCAGCTAAACCATTATTCACCCCTTCCTTCCAATGCATCCATTCAAATGCATGACTCATTTCTTTGTACACAATTGTCCACAGCTGAACTGTGTCGTGTAGGGCTGGAATTATTAAAGAGACCTGTTTGCTCGCTTGTCCTCACTCTGCTAGCGGATCAATAATTCACAGATTAGTAATGTGTCCTCGGCAGAAGCATGAACTTAAATCAGTTACACCGTACCCTTTTGATCTAGGCAACTTACCTTTGTAGAAATCGTATATATATATATCGCATTATTCATATTGGATGGCTTTTGAATTCTAATGATAGCACCTCTGCATGCTGCTTGCATTTCAATCGGATTTCTATCGGCAACAGACAAACCAGTATCTATCAGTATCCAACTGGAAAACGTAGATTGAAGCAAGGGTGTCAGGCTAATTAGTGTTTGGCAGTATACTGTCTATACTAGTGTACCATGATATTGATACACCACTATTTTGCTTTAGCACTATTAACAGAAAAAAAATTGGCATCTTACATGTTTAAGTTGGGAGCAACTTCCCAAGGATGATCAGGCTATGAATATCTGCGACGGAATTCATGGATTGTGATAAAGAAGAGGTGGCACAGTGCAGTGAATGTCTTGTTCGACGTGTGGATAAGAGGTTGGTTGGTATAGTGAAGTGGGTAACACCTCCACCTCCTCCGCTGTAGACTGGGGCTTCGATCCTCTGCCTGGGCAAGCACCCTACACTATACTAGTAAGTGCCCTTGGGCAAGATTCCTAAGGTTACCATCACCTGCATGTGTAAGAATGCTCAAACTATAAGTTGCTCTAGATAGAGAGTGCCTGCCAAATGTTGTAATGTAATGGAAAATGGGTCCCATAGCATAGGTAAATGACTGGCAAAAAGGAGTGATTGCATTTGAGTGTGTCAAAGGAAATAGCTGAATTTAGCTGAATAGAAATGTGAAGGAAATAGCTGAATTTACAGGGGTATGGAAGTGTACGGTCATACGGCTCTCCCAGCAGTGGCAAAAATCCCAGTCTACAGGAAATTCTCCTCAAAACTGTGCCTGGGAAGTCCTCCACCATATCTGGCCCAACTGTGCAATTTTTTGATGCAAGAGTGGCTGAACATCTAGAAACTTGTCCAGTTCATGCCAAATGAAATCACAGCTGTTATTTGTGCTTGTGGAGGTATTACACACCACTAGGTACGTTTCAGTCACAGGTGACTCATTTTTTATGTCCAGTGAGCCTATATGTGATAAAATGCCCATACAGTATTATTGCTCCTATTGCTCAAAACCGGACTTTCTTTCCGGATGCTTCAAATTGTTTTAGGAACTAGGCCTGTGGCTGTAAGATATCTATGATAATTACGATTTTTGAAAAAAAACTGGAAACATTCCTAGAAGACACGCTTGAAGTTGCTTACCAGATGTATGACAAAATATGGTTTGTGCCTGGTTTACAATATATTTAATACCTAATATCAATGTTGTCAGATAACGTCATCATATTTGCAGTTGTTAGTACTTTGAAAATGAAGTCAGTGATTTTGTATAGTGAGCTCTGACTTGAGACTTGAGAGTGCATGTAAACTTGAGAAGTGCAATCTGACTATTAACTGATTTGAACGAAATAATCCAAAATACTCCCTAAAAGATGGCACCCGTACTCATTGCAGCAATGGGAAAAAGTCTCAGTGAATGTGGATTCAGTTCTACTTGAGACATACAATAAATGGCTGGCGTGCAAAGGATATTAAAACAGCCCTGTTGAAATTGGTGTGGGTCTTGGTGACCAGGGCTAGGAGGATATTACCAGGGTTGTCAGTGTTAGAGCCTGATACCGGCAAGAAGTGTCCAAATAATAGGACTTAAGGGACTAGTGGTGTGATCCAGTAATAGGCTTATATCAAAGAGGAGAATACGTACTAAAGAAGGCAGAGAGGGGAGGGAAGCAGGGGGTAGATATTGGTCCAGTCTCCCTTCTGCCCTTTTCATCCTTTTAGCAGCCATCATCTCTCCCTGTGGGGCTTGTCCATTTCTTCCAGGACTCATAATTGCTCTGCACGCTGTTGTATTATAGGCTCCCGCTGCGTTATCGCAGGCTGCCGCTGTAACGATGAGTGAGATTACTTTATTGATTTCCATGTTGGTTACCTCTGTTCCCTCTGACTCACAACTCCCAGTCAGTAAGCACACTTGATATGTACCCGTTACATTCCCATGTTTGTACTCGGCATGCAGTTGAGGTACGTATTTACAGCAATGATAATACACCACAAGCCTCTGTGTAGATCGAACGGTTATAACAGCCTACTTGAAATCTGAATCTATTGATGTGGGGGGCAGGGGTTTGCTCCCGGGTACTATGTGTTATAGTCCAATTTCTTATGTGTAAAACATAGACAAAACCAGATGGTTTCACACTCAGCCACACATGTGGCGTAAGCAAGGACGGTCCTTATCACTGTACCTGACTAAACTAACAGCCACAATCGTGGACATTCAGTGACCAGTGATGCCCTGCATGAGTATGACAACTGTCCTTAACGCCACATCAACGTTGCCAAAGACTGCAATGGTGTTGTGCCAGACTGTCATGGAGTGACTCAGAATGGCAGCGGGGCATCTTCAGTGACAAGTCCCGCTTTTGTCTTGATGGAGACAACCAACGAATCTGTGTGTGGAGGCACCGTGGTGAGCGCAAAGATGAATGGTTTGTTGTCACGCGCCACACGTCCAGAAAGTCTGTTGTCACTCCACCTCCACCCCACCACACAATCTGCAGGAACTGTGTGAGAATATTCAAGGACACAGGACACCATTAGGAACCTCTACAACTCCATGCTGAGAGACACTACTTCTGTATGTGTAGCTCAAAAAATATTACACATATCAGTCTAAATGTATCATCATTTATTGTTCCTGGTAACCTTTATCTTCCTTACCAATAGCATTGCAATCCTACACCTCCTTCTGGGTGCAGCTATTGTTTTGATGATGAGTGTAGATAACTTCTCAAAACATCATTACCTTGACCACAAAAGCAAAGATTACGGGGACCAGTAGACATTTTCTGTATATTTTATGCCTAAGGAATTAGGAAAACACACTCAGTACCCAGAAATACTGTTAATGATGCAGTACTGAAGTAGTCATGGTACGGCTCTCACACTCGGCAGGATCTAATGTTAGTTTTTTATAGAACCACACTTAGACGCTAAATCGGATATTTGTCTTAAAACCTGCTAATGCATGGTCTACTGAATAATATCCAGCAAGCTCAATCTCCCATACTCAGTCTGTCAACAGCAGCCCCTATACGAGATGCGCAGCAAGAGGGATACTTAGCAAAGAATTCCTGTCTCCTCCGGTCATGGCCTGATAACAGCTAGTTTACTGGACACATTATTCCTTGTCGTTTACATTCTCCCGAGTTCCGTTACCACGACAACCATGCCCCTACCAGGCTTGGAGAGATTTGCCCATGATCCAATTAAGGTACATGTCCTCACATACTGCACTGCGAACCATCTCATGGGCCAATGATAATTACCCTGGGGGGGCCACAACTCCAATAACCCCCTTTAATCCTCGCCAGGCGGGCAGCAGCTTCCCTTCAGCAACTTCCTGTCAATGCGGGTTCCCAGGGGCTGCAGGGAGCTTCAGCTGTTGGCATTTCGCTGAAAGTGCTTATAGATGAAGACGCAGATACACAACCGGGCTGAAGCTGCGGATCAACATGCCGGGTTCTCCAGTTTCCGTTTGTATCCGTCGTTGGATACAGATGTGTGTATGTATCCTCATTCACAGTGGCATCCAGTTTAGAATATTGAACCAAATCTGACAGCCTGCTGTAGATCGTTTGTACTCAACCCCTTTATTAGTGATGACTCTCCTCTGGAAATGCTGCAGGACTAGATGGATCTAGAAGAAAGAGCTGCACAGAGACATTTAGATGAAGATTAAACTGCTCTGATGACTCGTTGTGTTTTGCATGTACTGTTATAAGAAGAGAAATGACCGCCTGCGAGGGGTTTGTGTCTCATCTGCTGAGACAGAGAAAATAGATATGTCACTGTTAATAAAGATGACATTAGGCAGCACATTACCGGAACAGGCTGCAAACAAACACCTTACTTTTCTCCTTTCCTCAACAATGTGGCTGCGGTTGCCTGTGGCAACTGACATAATCAGTTATTCAGTTTGTTTTGGTTTTTTTTTCTCTGCCCTGGCTTTACAAGTCCTTCACCTGACAAGAGGACAATTAAACAGAAAGTGCTTAGGGCACAGAAGATGGACTGTGCTTCCAGTATAAACCCTTCATAGTGATGACCAGCCCGGTTAACTGGAAAATCAATAGTGAGAACCTTGTTTGTTGTGTTTGTTTTGATCTGACAGCTGGAAATTTGAGGAAAAATCTGGAACAAGGAAAAAAAAAGCCCAAGCTGGCTATCTTGGCTAGCAAACAGATGTCCTTGACAAAGGTTGATTTGAAGTGTCCATGATGCCAGGACAAGCCAGTCCACTGATTGTAATGCATGGACATATCTATTTGGTAACACTTTCTATGAATACTGTATTTATAATGCACTATAAATGCATTTATATTATATTGCGTACATATTACCTTATAATACTTGACATAAGCATACGTTTAATGTCTCTTAAGTTATAATAACATGCATAATACTTAATAATGCAAAAGTATGTCAGGTTTCATAACAACTTAAATTGTCTGCCCAGTGTAGACACTAATGCTTCAATTCACTGTGCTTTTCCAATATGTTTAACAAATGTCATTTAAGTGCATCATCCCTCATAGAGCATTATAAGTGGTCTTTACAGGCTGAAGTGAGATTGTCTAACTGGTAATACGGGACATACAACCTAATAGGTTGCTCTGCTTTTTAAGACTTGAATAAGCAAAGCTTGTTTAACGCCATACCTGATCTAGTACAACATTCATTCTTATAATGTTCTTATGAACAGACATTACAATGTCAAGTCAAGTCAAATTTATTTATTTATAGCACTTTTTACAACAGATGTCGTTACAAAGCAGCGTTACAGAAAATCCGGGTCCAAGCCTCCAATGAGCAAGCTAAGGGCGAGAGCAGCAAGGGAAATCTAGATACTAATAGCAAGCCTTGCGATCTGACTTCAGTGCATTATGAAACCTGACATTATGAAGTTGACTGCTATTATATGTAATTATATAAGCTTATGCCTGTTATTATAAGGTATTATGTACACCTTATAAATGCATTTAGATAGCATTGAAAGTACGGGGTTCATAGGAAGTGTTACCATCTATATTTTTCACTCCACAATCTCAGTAGTATATTTGTCATTGTACTGTGTGTATCTATTTGGGCTCCTTGTTGCTGCCTATTTTAAAGGTGAAACTAGGGTGAAAAAGAAAAATATGTGTTCATGAATAATAAAATCCCTGAACACCCACATGATTAACGTGATTACATTCTTCCAGCCTACGCTCTGATTATTTGAGATGGTGCAGTCATGTCTTCGGTTGTCGACATATAGTACTGGATATATAAACCTTGTCTAGGAGTAAGAAACCCAGAAGGTTAAACTGAAAGTTTATGTTTATCCACAGCTCTGAACATGATCTACACACGTGTGTTGTTGATAACTTGTTTCAGTGGTGAGAGGCTTTACTGCCTATTTGAAGTTAAAAACTAAATGTGTTCATTAAATGCTGAATTTTTTTTTCTTTTTGATCTTGGACTAAATGCGAACCACCATCTCAGTGCTTGGTATAATAGACAGGGGTGCCATGCTAATCTTGATCCTGATAAAAGTGTCAATTTGACCTTTAGCTGTGAGATTAAAGGCTGTTTCAGAACATCAAAGTTGTAGCCATGGCTATAATTTGCCTGAGCATCAAGTGGGAGAATCAACAATCGAATTGCATAAAAAATACAATTTGAAGTACCTAAATGGTCTTATATTACGTTTCATGCCAAAGATTTTCATGTTGAAGAAAAAAAATTATTTTATGTATTTGGCAAATGGGTCATCTGAACATCATCTGCAAGCACTGATGGGTAAGAAATGAATTCGATATAAACAAAGTCCCTAAGTGTTGCTTTGATGGTATTAATCAAGCCAACAAAGTTGATCTTACCAACTTTTCATATCTTTGAGATAGTTGATATTGTGTCTAGTTCATGTGATAAACCTTTAAAATGCCAGCATTAATATGGATGCTTGTACTCGAAATAGAACATGTTGCTATGTTTCGATAAGATGGTCAATGTACACCCAAAACGTTCATGTATGCCTGTGTAGGAATGTGTGTTTTGTACTGTGTGTAATGTTGTCACTCTCTGTGCACTGTGAGCTAATGTAACCAAAGACAAATTCCTTGTATGTGTGAACATACTTCACCAATAAAGCTTGATTCTGATTCTGGATGACCAAAATTAATTGTCAGGATAAAGTCTAATGCCAACATCAATTTGCCACAGAATACTGACGACAACTGATGTTGATAAGTCAGTTTTAAGTAGTGATATAATCAAAAATCAGCATCTTCCAAACGTCAAATCCTGATGTCACATTCACGTAAAATTCAATTAGTCAGTTGTGAATTAAGGTGACCACAACCCAGCGCCTAGTAAACGTCATAATGTGACATAAAACATCAGTATGACGTGACAATCTAACGTCATGGGACGTTGACACTTTACCAGTCAAAAGCTAAATGCTTTACTTTAGAATAAAAGTGAAAACATCAAACTGAAACTTAACCTGCAGTGGAGGATGATATAAGAAGATTTTTTCTAAGCAATGTTGGACCAATTCTATTGGCCGGTCCATCATGAATATTCACTAAATTGAAAGGGGGACTAGAGCTTTTAAACTGTGCATTAAAAAAAGAGTTAAAAGCAAGGAATATAAAATGGAACAATGTGATACATCAAGATTATACAGTATGTGGTATATCAGGGTATTTATTGTTTCTATTTATCTGACAGTTGGAACTGTTAAGTGTAAGCCTGTAGAGTCTTTAAGATAACCTCAATATCCATCTGTCTAAACTTTTGACTGGTACTGTATTATGTTGGTTTTAAGTCATGACATTAAGTAACCAAAATCCAGTGTCTTCCAAAGGTCACATCCTGAAATCACTTTGGCGTAAGATATCAATGTTTAGTTGTGAGGTGTTATTAATGAAAAACAATCACAGGTTTAGAGGCAGTGTCTAGTTTTCTAGACACTTGACCTTCTGTTCTTGCACCTTCTGTGAAACGTTTCTGTACAAAATGTTCCCAGTGGTTTTATTCAAACATTTGACTGGTAGTGTATGAAGAATGATGGTGCAAAGGTAAGATTCACATGAATCGTTTTTTCTCTTTGTCTATGAGCTGTCTTTTATTAACCAGCCGATTCTGACTCTTATTTCACTTCACTTCTTTTCCTGCAGCCATTTTCAAGCTGCATTTATCCAACGTTGTGTAGCTTCATGTAAAACTAAGATGCCACTGCTATTTGGATCTGTATTCCTACTGCTGTATGAATTTAGACTATATTTAACTGAGAAAAATATGCAACACCCATGAATTTTAATGGCCAGTTTGATTTCTTTAAAGGCATTTTTTTTTGCCTTTTTGTAGGCTTGAAACATACACTGTGTGGTTTAAATGGATGCATGGAACATGCTAGCACATTTCAATACCTTCTATTAGTCAAACTTATAATATAAGCAATATAAATAGAAACATTTGTTCTTTACCAGGCTGAAGTGAGCTACTGTTTTACCCAACGTCATATAAAGTAAAAGGTGACTGGCTGTTTAGCATAGTGGGTGATGCATAATTAGACCATGACTTTTTGAGATTAGTGTGGTAGCAGCATTCAAGCCCAGCTCTGGTGCTCTAATTATCATACAGTTGTAACACTGATCAACAACAATTAAAGTGTTGTAATAAATGAACAATTAAGATGCCCCGAATGATTGGCTAGTTTTCAGCTTGATCAACCATGACCATCAGCCTCATATATCATATATGTGCCGATCATATTTACTCAGGCGCTGCACAGTGGTTCACGTTGCACAACATTTTAATCCAGTATGAATCTGCCATGTCCAGAGCTCCTTGGTAACAATAGTCCTGCTCAAATCAACGGTCATCTCAGTAATGTAGTAACAAAACCAGTTATTAGAAAACAGACCAGGCTGAACCCAGCTTCCTGTTCTCTAGCTTCTTGTTTGAATTTTCTTATTCCACATTAAATCGTGCAGCAGTCACATTTTGGAGTGTTATAGTAATTGGCCCTTTGAATTATGCACTTTACCAGACCTCCTCTAGTAAAACCAATCCACCTCAAATAGGGCTAAAGACAACAAGCTCACGGTACAATCCAAAAACATTTGGATTGACATAGTTAATAAGACACTTACAACACCATTACCCCACTGAATATGTACATTATGAAGAAGGTAGCAAAAGTAAGAGACTAAAGCTAAAGCTAGTGAGACTGCAAAGTAGTAATATGGAATTACCCAAATTGTTTAATCTCGTGTCCCACCACGCACAGCTGCTACAAGCTAATTCCAAAGAAGTGCTACGTTTAGGCACTCACTGAAAGGTTGTTTAGACCAAGTGGTTAACTAGTAAATCTTCACTGTCCAATGAAAGACAGGTCTCTCCATTTTTGTGGATTTTTACTTTTATGTATCATTTGATCACATGAGCTGTTTACATTGTGTGTAAATTTCATGATGAATAGACCAACAGAAATGGCCCAAAGTCGCTTGGAAAAAAGTCTGGTTCCATTGACTTACATTAAAATGAAATGAGGTTGTTGCCCTCTCTTGTAAAGTTGGCATTTTGGAGATAATTGTTTTTCTTTGGACAGCGACGAAATACCACTTCACTCCTTTCGTTGGTCTGTTCATATGCCCACTACACGGAAAAAGAAAGCATGGAGATCTGGAGAATACAATCATGCTTTTTATTTACTGTGTTTAAAAAACACACACACACACACACACACAGATCTAACAGAAGTGCATCAGGTATATTTTTCCACATTCATTGCAAGTTTAGCATTTTTCATTTGTGTACATAGTCACATGATACATCATATCTCGTAAACTTGAGCATCATCCTGATTCTTGAGTCTACCAGTTGTAAATACAACCATTCAAGTGCAGTTCACAAATGTGAAAACTGGACTCAGTGTCAGGCAGGCAAAGTAAGTTTCACAACTGACTTTTGAACGTCTAATATAAGCTTGATGTTAGTGTTGTACCTGACTGAAAATGAAAATCTGAAACTGGAATCAGCCAAGAAAATTGCAATCGGTACATCCCCAATTTTTAACACTAGCAATGCATTTTCCTAGTCTAGCTATTTGAACCATCTACAGTAGTGCATGCTGAAGCTATGAATGTTACTATAGTAGAATCACCAATTGTAGTTCAATAACAGCTTTTAAATGGCTTTTAGAGAAATACGTTCGGCACTTTAGGCAGACGACTTTGGACAGAGCTCCTGGGTGACCTATGGATAAAGCAACGAGTATCAAACTAACAAAAGCAATAGAAAAAGGGAAAGCTATGGCTATGGTTTCCCTGAGAAAAGCTTTTTTTCTGGAGAGTAAACAATTTGTTTGCTAAAAAACACTAATCTTGCTATAAATGCATATAATATACAGGCAATCAGTTGTGAATTTGCATATGGCAATGATTGCAGTGAACCCTTTCCCAACCTCTGTCTGGTAGCCCAGTGTAATTTGTAGCCCAGCACTAAGTTTGGCTAGGCAGTGCTTCACCATGTTAAATCCATTGTGCAAGTGATGGAATTGGACAAGTCTGTTGTGAAATAGCCCGGCCTTGTTCTATACACAGGTAAAAACTTCAGTACATAGATGACAGTTCTTACCCATAGTGTACCTATATTCCTGCAGCTGTCAACTTAAAACTTCAGCCTGACAACTTTTTGGGGCTCTTGGACCTCTTGCTATGATTCCGTTCTTTTTGGTTTTCATCCTTGAGCTGCCAAATGTGTTTTTCTTTTTGTGTGTGTTTTGTTTCAAGGCTACACAAACGGAGATAGCTGTACTCATTTTCTCTAGACTTCTTTTCTCATCAGGCCGTGTTCAAACGTTGATTTGCTGAATCACACGCGGAAGCTCGTTTGCTTTTCACCTTTGAATTATATGACTGTCAAACAAGTTTAATGAAGCTCGTCTGCGGGCAATGCCGCACGCGCTCCCCTCCCTTTCCTTGTGTGTACTATAGACATGCCTTCTGTTTGCCGCAGTCCATGTTTCTGGCCCCCCATGGTGGTGTTGAGCTTCCACGCTGCTCAGAAACCTTCTCCTCCCAAACCTCTTTAATCTGATCTCCTGAGAGAAGGAATTTAATACTGGCGTGGACTTGTCACAGATTCCGCAGCATCTCTCTCTCACTCTCTCTGTCTCTTTCTCTCCCTCTTCCTCTTTCCTGCTATCCGTGGGAGACAGATACACACAGATACAGACATAGAGTTGGGAAAAGAAGGAAGCAGAAAGCACAGAGGGAGTGAGAGATGAAGCTTGCTTTCATGCTAATTCACACGAGCGTGCCGCATAATAATGCACTCTAGCTGGGTACCAGTCCATTAAGTATTAATTACTGGTTTATTAAGCACACATAGATCACCGAGTCCTTTCAGCCTCGCAGGAAATGCTCCCCTGTCTGTTTAATGTATTCAATTAGAATCTGAGAGGGCCTCGTCTTAAATCTCTCAGAATGAGCAGCTTACAGAAGACTGAATAGAAATGTGTGTTAATGTGTGCAAACTTCTGATTCTGAGAAAAAGAATTCCAGGTCAGTCCTCTTCCTGAGGAATTACACTAGCTGATAAAAGTAGAGTCTCCATGGGCCATCACTCTCTAGCAGTATTCTAGACAGTGTAGCCCTTTGACAATACACGGTAGTGGAGCTCCATGGGCTGTAGCATCATGCCCTGGATCACTTTCAACCTCAAATTCAAAGCTTTTTTGTCTAATAAATATTTCATTACATTACTGGATGTTACTTACGGAATAAGGCAGGGTTTTGTTTTAGGACCATTATCACATTAGCGTCCAGTCTGTACATGGACTATATTGGCACCACCCCAGGAAACTGATTGCATTTTTACGATTCTGCTTCTGGTGAGTGAATGAATAAATGGACGTTGTGTGTTACTTTATTTTACTGCTGCGTCTGTTTGGCTGGCTAGCTAAAGGAAATGGAACTATTATCATTATTGTTTTGCACTGAAGTAAGCACGAGCTTGTTTTAATGCAGACATCCATTTTGTTAGACTTCCACTTTATTGCCAGATAAAGAGTGATGATATATTTTGTTAACTCTTCTTATGTATGCATTCATATTGTCTAAATGCATTTATAAAGTGTTACAAGACATCCATAATACTAGGCATAAGTTTGTATCATTACTTACAACTAGTTATAATTACAATTGCATAACCCTTTACAAAACAGAAATATGCAAGTTTATATTGTCAGGCTTCATAATGCACTATAATCTCTCTTCGTAATAACTAGGTATATGCTTGCATAATACTAGGCATAAGCTTATATAATTACATACAACTAGTTAGAATGACATTTGCATAACACTTTATAAAACAAATTCATAATGCTTCATAATGCATTATAATATCTGTTCATAAGAAGATGTTCATAGATAAGTCATAGATATAATGTACATAAATGAAATTTGTTATAAAAAAAAAAACTGTTGGTTTACATGGGGAACTAGAAAAGTGCATTTCCTGAAGGAAACGCAAAATGATTGTGCAGCCTAAATGGTTCCCACTTCCTGCTAGGCTGTTGCTAGGCTGTGGTTGCTATGTCAGGAATGAGGGATTAATAAACCACACATAGAGGTGTGCGGGTCAGTATGGCTGTGCATTAGAATTTGGGGGTTCTATCCAAAAAATCCAGAAAAATTTGTTGCTACACAGAAACCGTGCATCCAAATCAAAAAGCTGTATACAAGCACACCATTCCAGATCAGGCCCAACATTTTGAAGTTGGAACAGTGTCAATATCTCAAAAGCAAAAAAAAACAAAAACAAACCCAAAACAGATGCAAAGCAATGCGTAACCATAATTACAGCATTCGTATCTACAGAGTTCTTATGGGTAGGCATTATAAGGTGTATGAAACCTGACATCTTGAAGTTTTATGCTCTTGCATTATTAAGTATTATGCATGTCATTATAACTACTTAAAAACATCATGCCAATGACTGCCTGATGTTATGTATGCTATATAATGCCTCATAAATGAATTTATAGTGCACAGGAAGTGTTGGCTATATTGATTTATGTTAATATTTGGTCTGAATGTATATTTCTTTGGTGTTGATGCTGGTATTATGCATCTCATTATAACTACTTAAGAAACATTTAACAAGCTTATGCGAAGTTGTTACATATTGTTTATAATGGCTCATCAGTGCATTTATAGTGTATTAAGAATACACTATAGAATTCCTAGGAAGTGTTGCCTATATTGGTTTATCCCAATGTTTGGTCTTGATACATATTTCTTTGGTCTTGATGCTGCTAAGTATTTTACATGTCATTATAACTAATTGAGAGATGTATAATACTTACCGGTATCAAGACCAAAGAAATATGCCTTATTAATGCATTTATAGTGCATAATGAATACAGGATTCATAGGAAGTGTTGCCTATATTTATCTTAATTTTTGTCTTGATGCTGGTAAGTATTATGCATGTCATTATGACTACTTAAGAGACATTTAACAAGCTTATGCTAAGTGTTACAAGGTGTTACATATTGTTTAGAATGGCTCATCAATGCATTTATAGTGTATTAAGAATACAAAATTCCTAGGAAGTGTTGCCTATATTGGTTTATCCTAATGTTTGGTCTTGATGCATATTTCTTTGGTCTTGATGCTGCTAAGTATTTTACATGTCATTATAACTACTTACGAGATGCATAATACTTACCTTAATACTTACTTTAGTAGTAATACTTACCTAATACTTAGAAATATACTCTCTAACATATATAGTGCATTATGAATACAGGATTCATTGGATGTCTTACCCATATATTTTTGATCCTAATGCTTGGTCTCGATCCATATTTTACTTTAGCTGGCGGTAAAAAAGGCATTGGAGTCAGTAAATGATTGATCATATATGCACGCCAAAGGCGGTCCTCTCATGTTTTTGTTATGCTCAGCAACAGGTGCACATTAATTAATAATCCCAGTAAATACCTGTGATTTCAGACGCATTCATGCACTCGTTTCTGGGGGGTACGTTTAATTATGTTCCACCTGCTCTCAAACGGCCGTGGCAGGTAGAAGCGAGGCTCGGTTTGAGAGCAGGAGTGAGAGCCTTTTTATCTCGGAATAGTGTACAGAGAAGCAGCGCTGAGAATATTAACCAGGGAGTGAGGCTCGGGGAAGGCAGAACAACGGGGCAACAGAACAGGATAAACAAGAATCAAAGAGCTGCTTGGGAAAAATGCCGAAAAGCGAACACACACTGTTGAAGAGAGAAATATAGAGTGTTCCACAGCGGCTCAGAGCCGCACGGGCAGCGTTAATGCACTCCGAGTCTCCGACTGATTCTGTCTTCAAGCTGAAATTCCTCCTACATGCTGGGTGAGGAAGATTCACAGATTCTGGCTAAGTCCCATGGAGTCCTCGCCCACTTCAGGCAAACAAGCAAGGATTTACTAGGGGGAGAGAAAACACAAAATCAAGCTAACTGACATTTTAAAAGAAAGCTAACCTTTGTTATTATTGTCCTTTGCCGAGCATTAGTCTGAAATGACTCTGCGTGGGTTGGCGAGGAACAGCAGTCATTTTACGAATTTGGGCGTTCCAGCTTGTGAAACGCACCATAGCCACCTCCAAATGCACAGTACATTCACAGCATGCCTCCAAGATGTTTTGCTTTGACACATCTGAAATCTCAATACCTCACATTTAAAGTTACCCTGAGCACTGGAATCCAAGAAAAAGCCATTGATCTTGACCTTAGCCTTGTTCATTCCCTGTGGTATGCTTAAAAAGAGGCAGGCAGAGGAATGGAGAGGCGCAAAATCAAATTTGCACGATTTTCCCCACACTCAAAATGTGGACGATCATCCGAGATGTGTGCGGTGTTGAAAGTTTTCTTTCTTCTTCTTTGGTGTTGCGCTTGAACTACAAGGCTAATGCAGTTAACAAGTAATGGAAGCCTCCACCAATTAGCATTGTGCAGACTGCATGCCTCAAACTGCTTTGAGTCCTCGCGTAATCTCAAACAGACTTGCTTATGCGGTTTCTGACATTGTACGGAATACTGCTGCCTGTAAAATTGAACAGTTATTTTGCATAGCACAAAAACAGCAGTGGTGTGCATCTTGCAGCCTGAGCATTTTTATAGATAGCTGTATACCGCATAGTGTCAAAAGCCACACAAGCAGGTCTATTTCAGATTGTTTCACTCCTGGATCATTTTCACCTCTAATTCAAAGCTTTCTTCAATTCAAAGCTCCCTGCACAATGAATTAGTCACCTATGTTACGTTCTGGTGGTGCATTAAAGTTTGAGGTGACAATACATTTGAACCACAGTGCCTAAACTGACCTGCTGGACAGCCAGGTTTTGCCTTTTGCTCATCATCTTACCAAGGAACATAACATTCCTATCCCTGTATTCCAAGATGACAATTCTCGTATTCACAGGGATGCAAATGATGAACATTTAGGAGCATTCACACATCTGGCCAAAAGACTGGCCCACAAAATCCCCAGATTTCATTTCTTTCACCTGGTAAAAACAACCAGTAATTAGTCACCTTGTGTGTTTAGGCTCCTGCAGATGGCGCTGCACAAGGATGATGGGGCTATAAATACCTGCAGGGTGCGAGTGACAGGATTCATACATTGAGAAGAGGTGGTACAGTGCGGTGAATGTCTCATTCCATGTGTGGAAAATGGGTCCAAAGGAGATGTTAATGATTGGCAAAAAGGAGTGATCGCATTTGGGCTCGTCAAAGGCCATAGTGTGAAGGAAGTAGGGGAGGATTTGTTTGCGCTCCAGTGCGGTGTGTATTAGTTAAGATGAAGGGGTTCGGTTGTCCCTCTTTTCTTGTCCTTAAAGCAGTCTGAGATTAAGATGGGTGCTGCCCTTACAAGAATGTGATATCAATGTAGATGGGTTCATAAAGTCACAACAAACACACCACGCCACCAGCCTGACCAATATAGAGATGATGCATAATTATGATATTTCAGCTCCTTTACACATTATAAAGTGATTCTGTGGCACTGTGGTGCTTAAGGAGAGCTATATACCATATTAATATTATAAACCATATAAATATAAGCTCAGTGGACTAAAAATTAGTAAGTAAGGTGGTAGTAACTTCAGGCTCAGTGTGGGGCTATAAATAAGCGTGCCAGTGCCCATAGCGTGAAGGAAGTAGCTGAAGTTGCTGGTGCCTGGAAGCGTATGGTCATACGGGTCTACCAGCAGTGGCTAAAATCCCAGTCTACAGGAAATTCTCATCAGAACTGTGCCAGGGAAGGCATCCACCAAATCTGGCCCAACTGCACAATTCAGATGTTCAGAGTGGTTGAACACTGATGTGGCGCTACATCCAGAAACTTGTTCAGTACATGCCATTTGTGCTCTTGGAGGTATTACACACTATTAGGCACCTTTCAGTCACAGGTGACTCATTGTTTGTGTGGTGAGCTTATTATTATTAGCTTAGTTATTATTACATTACTGGATGTTATTTACAGAATAAGGGCTTTGTCTTATTATCACAATAGCATCCAATTTGTACATGAATCTCAATATCTCACATCAAACAACTGAGCAATTTTATTTTGCATAGTACTATAATAGTAGTGAGTTGGATCTTACAGCCTGAACTCTCTTTTTTTTTAGATAACTGTATGTCACACAGTGTCAAAAGTCACATAAGCATGTCTATTTTATATCATCTATATTATATTTTATATCACACTCGATGCAGTGTGTGATCCTGCCTCGGAGCTCCACTGCAAACCAAAGAAACGATCTTCAGACAGGAAGTGTCTTGGCTGATTTACCATCTGTGTAAAAGGAAACGTTTGTAAATTTGATTTGTTTTAAACCAAACTTTTCCTTAGCTGAGGGTCTGTACAGCCTGTCCATTTTTGAAGCCCATTCCTGGCCTTTTTAAAAATTCCCTCTGATACAGAGTGAGCTGCCTCTGTTGTTCTCTCATCTCTTTCCGGTTGACACGGGAGCAAGCTACAGTGCCCTTCATGCACCCATCCTCTACCTATATTACCATGTGTCATCTCTAGACTGGGGCATAGTAGGAATGACAGTTGCAGTCAGCCCTTCCCTGCATCCGTAGCTCCCTGGAGATCATGCCATGCTTACTGACACACTCAAACTTCAAACATGCGCCGCCGCAGCCTCTTCATCAGAACGGACACGTTCGCTGCTGTCCCTTCCTCATCCTCCCTGGGGATCGTAATAACGGTGGTTAGGGTTCTCCTGGCACGGCTTGTTTCTGGGTGTCCTTGCTCCAATGGGCAGGCGTCTTGGATTAGAGAGACCTCCATTTGACAGCACTAGGAAGGCAAGCAAGTGTTCAGAGATCTCAGGGACATCTCATGCTGGAACAATCACAGCAACTTCCCCGACCCTTTATGCTTAGCTTTGCTGCTTGTCTCTTCCTCCCTCTTAGCACATGTGAAATGACTTGCCAACAAAAGTGAGGTTTGCAAATTGCCTTCTTACTTTTACACCTTTGAGAATGCCAAATACAATTCATGCTGTGTGAGCACTTCATTAGCAATGCACTAGCTTTAAAAACAAATCTCTCATATTACCTGGCATAGCCATTTTGGAGATACAAGGTTGCCTCACGACAGCAATGATGCTGAAGTCTACATGAAGGATGCTGATTTGGGACAAACGTTCTGGAACTAATTCTGGGAGCATAAACAGTACTGTGCAAACGTCTAATTCACATGAGAAAATTGGGTTTAAAAAGCTGTTTCTCTGGGTAATAATAGTCTATTTGCTTAAAATAAATACAAATAACATTAACACAGAAGCCGGGCCTTTGTTTGCATTTATTCTAATGTTATCATGTGTTTTTACAACCAAAACATACTTAATGCCTAGGTAAATAGTTTTAAACATTAGACTTTTGCCCAATGCTCATTTCGTTAAAGCCATTTAAATTTATAGATGTTGAAGTGGGTGGTGTGTATATAGAATAGTTGCACCCAGAAGGAATTAACCGACAGGAATGAAACTTGCTGAGTAGGTTTGACTGTAGGAACTGTGTGAGAATATTCAAGCTGCATGGGATGGATTATCACAGGACACCATTAGGAACCTCTACAACTCCATGCAGAGGTATGTTGTGTTAGCAAACATGGTGGACCGATACTGAGAGACACCACTTCTGTATGTATATATCTCAAAAACACACTGTAGCACATTTTACATTACTGTTGAATATTGCTGAATGCAACATACTGCGAAGTCATATGTCATGTGTTATGTTTCATTTAGTTTCCATATACAGTATATATATATATACCTAGTGGGGCAATTTAGCATCTCCAGCTCACCTGACTGCATGTCTTTGGACTGTGGGAGGAAAACAGAGCCCCCGGCAGAAAACCACACAGGAAGGACTCTGGTCAGCCCAGAGCTCTCTTTTTGGTGAATGCCACCCTGTGACTTATATGTTTTTAATAGCTACAAGCCATTGACCTCCTTTACTACTCCTTCTACATGATTTGGTGTTTACTAACCATCTAACATGAAGTAATATATTGGTTAACATGAAGTAATTAACATTAACAGCATTAGCATTAACAGTGGTTACAATATAGTAATTAGCATCAACAATGGTTACAATACTTGGCTAACGTTAAGTAAACATGTAACAGTTGTTTACAGTTGTTTACATGTTTAGTTAACATTAGTTAACCATTGTTAATGTATTACTTCATGTTAACTGATGCATTACTTCATGTTAGTTAGTCGATAACTAATGTACAGTTGTACCTAATGCATTTCTTTTCTTACAGTGTCTGCCTTAATGTGAGTTTCTGCACAAAACAAAGTAATATTCTACCTGTCAAAACAAAAATCTTATTATTAGTGATATCCATTCTACATATGTATAAGTTGTTTTGAATGAGTTTGTAGGTTTACGCACCTTATTGAGTTGTATAAGCCTTTGGACTTCATTCGCTTCGCTTATCTTCTTTTGTGAAGCCATCAGAAAATGTCAGGAATGCTTTTAGCCATTTTCTCCTCATTTTTTTCATTCTGAAGCCTTAAGAAAGAAAAAAAACCCCACCAAAATACACAAATTCCTGAGCTAGTTAAATTCCCCACCTCACCCAACAGCCCAACCATTTAATTAAGACTGTGTTTTTTGTCCAGCACTGAATGCTGGGAACCATAAAAACACACACATTTGAAGACTGACTGGAGTTTCCCGTGGCTTTTGTAGCCTGCCAGGCCAGTTTCAAATGAGCTGAAGCCATTAAGAGCCACTTTCTCCCTCTTTCACGCCTCCATAGCCTGGAGCACAAGAAGAGGAGATCAAGAAAAGCTTCCCTTTTAGTTTCAAAATGTTTTTTTGGATGGGACACCCATGCCTAGCATGTTCTGTTGTCCTTAGGATAATATGAGACGCTTATTCCATGGTTATTCTCCATTGGTATTCCCCTTTACTACCTTCATTGGTAGAGCAAGGCCAAGAGGTGTTTAACGTGAGAACAGTCTTTTTGGTGTGAGATGGGGTCTACAAATGGAGAATGACTCTCGAAGCAAACATGCACTGTGCCATTTCAGTCAATTCTTTCGGAATGTGCCAACCGATCAATGAATAAAAGTGTCTACTTCTCAAAAAAAAGTCACGACTGGCAATCAATTTTCTGGGCTACAGGGCTTCCCTTCCCTCAGTGCACCTCAATGTCTTCTTCCCAAAACTTCTTTCTGCGTGGATAACCAATCACGATTTATCTTCTTGAGTGGGAAGCGGATTTGTCGAGCGCATTGAGTTTTGTACCCCACCTCCCAACCCGACGCACTGACTTCCTTTTGAGAAATAATTACTATTCATTAAAGCTGGCTGTCAGATTGTCTGTCCCCCCTCTCGTCTCTTCTCTTCTCTTCCCCTCTCTCCCTCTATCCCCCCCTCTCCGATGTCCTTCAGCACTCCCGGTACTTGTCTTTTCTGTCAGCCTGCAGTCAGCTTATCGATTCTCACATCTCTGCTGGAGCAAAGAACGCGCGCGTGCCAATCCCTCCTCGCTTCTCTTCCCCCTTTTCAGGTTGACCTTTTTTTTCTTTAAAAGAAAAAACGGCTTCATGAGGGGCAAATAAACTAACATGGAGCATTTGTTCGATTTGAATAGTCTTAAAAGATGGTTTTGTGAGCCTCCCTTCTTTTTTCTGCTTTGTAGAACTGCCTGTCTCTCTTTTGGTCTTCAAAGACAAACTGGAGGGAAGTAGGGGAGGATTTGTTTGTGCTGCTGTGCGGTGTGTATTAGTTAAGATGAAGGGGTTCGGTTGTCCCTCTTTTCTTGTCCTTAAAGCAGTCTGAGATTAAGATGGGTGCTGCCCTTACAAGAATGCAATATCAAAGTAGACCGGTTCATAAGGTCACAACAAACACACTACGCCACCAGCATGACCAATATAGAGATGATGCATAATTATGATCTTTCAGCTTTTTTACACATTATAAAGTGATTCTGTGGCACTGTGGTGCTTAAAGAGAGATATATACCATATTAATATTTTAAACCATATAAATATAAGCTCAGTGGACTAAAAATGAGCCAGTAAGGTGGTAGTAACTTCAGGCTCCTGCAGATTGTGTTGCATGAGTATAACTGGCCTATAAATAGGCGTGCCAAAGGCCATAGTGTGAAGGAAGCAGCAGAATTAGCAGGTGTATGGAAGTGTCAAATGGGTCTACCAGCAGTGGCAAAAATCCCAGTCTACAGGAAATTCTCTTCAGAATTTTCCCAAGGAAGGAATCGACCAAATCTGGCCCAACTGCGCAATTACACATCCAGAAACCTGTCCAGTCCATGCCAAATCAAAGCGCAGCTGTTATTCATGCTCAAGTAACATATATTAAACTACCAGATATTAAACATTTTTTTGTCCAGTGACCTGTTTTGATTATAAATTGCTTAAATCTGCTTATCAAAAATAAAATACTACCAAAAATTTAACTACAAGGTTGACGTCAGCTTCCTTTTGCATGTATGTTTTATCAGTTCCACCTTAAATGTTGAGGCATTTACATTCTGGCACTGACGTTCAGCTTCTTATTCGCCAGCTTCTTGCTTGAATTTTTCCATTCCACCTTAAATGTTTAGGCATTTACATTCCGGCACTGACATTCAGCTTCTTATTCGCTTTAATTCGCTTTTAATTGCTTGAATTTTCCCATTCTACCTTAAATGGTGTAGCAGTTACTATTAACGCCTCAGGCACCAGAATGTAACCACAGTACCATTTAAGGTGGAACAGGACAATTCTAACAAGGAGGTGGTGAACTTCCTTATCAGAAAATGTTACGTTGTTATTTGTTGTATTGGTCTGGTGAGCCTATTATAATATTATATAACATTATATAACAAAAAATAATATTATATAACAAAATATTATAACAATATAATAATACTATGAACTATACGTTGAAAAAAGTATAGGTCTTCACGGGTTCAAATCAAGCTAAATAATGATATAAAGAATGTCTGACACATGTGCATTAAAGTATATTTATTTACAGACATTTTAAGGGGAAAAGAATTGCCACCTTTGTATGACTTCATATAAGAACATTTACATCCTGTTAAAACACTGAAATGTTTTGGATCCCACAATAAAAGTATAAAGTTGAACAGTTACATCTCATGGCCAGTCTGCCTTTATCACGTATCTGCACCTTGTACAGTAATACATTTGGAAATGAATGAACCAAAGTAATATCAGCAACAAGAATTATCCGCTTGATAGCATGCTGATACCTCCCGAGACCTCTCATAGGAATGAACCTCAGCTGCGGAATATGTACTGTACAATCAACACTTTGGTTCTGGACATGGCTCCCTGTTTTTAGAGCCATTTGATCATATCTCAGTCTGGCAATGCACAGAGGTTGAAGGCATTTTAAAAACGTGACCCCGGCAAGATTTGACCCCGCCATTGTTTCCTATTTGACAAATGTTTCCGATTTGCTGTTTGTATGGCCATGATAAAGTTACGCAGGGTAGAAAATAGAAAATATCAAGTGTGTGAAATGGCACCGCAGAGCAGAAACTCAATGAAGATGTAACTGCAGTCTTCTAAAGCCCCAGCCAGTTTTTGCACCAGCTGGGAGGGCTGTTTCTTACTTCAGCCTCACAAACATTGTAATAACAGAAGCATCAAATGACTGCACCCTCTGCTACATACTAATATCTAAGTCCATTTAGGATTATCAGTACCAGACGATTTTTAGCCCAAATATGCGCTGATGTTTCTCAAACTTAGCTGATCCTGAAAGCTGATCAGTGACATAAAACATGTGAGTCATATTTTGCCAGTTAAGGATTGCTGAAACAGTTTTGACTGCGGTATTGACACTGCTGCCGTCAGTCCGACAGTTATTGTACCGTATCTGAGCTAAAGCTAATGCAAAATATGCAAAACTAATGTTCCTTGTGGGAGAAGCAAAGTAAAGGTTTTTAACACCGCAAGCCTGATCCGACCCTTCATAGCACAACCCTCAACCCAGTACAGTGAGTAACATAAGACAGCAGAACTAGGAAAGACAACAGATGCTGCATTCACATGTTTGCAGTAAACCGGATATTACATATAGTTGCAATGGAAAATTCTGCCACCGTAAGCAGTAAGTGCAACGCTTCATATCTAGAGTTCAGTATTTCCAATTATTGCAGTAAACCTCAGTGGTGGAATAAACCGGATGTTTGTTTGTTTACTTATTTATTTATTTTTTGATTTTTTGTATTTATATTTTGGAACCATGCTGAAGCTCTCCTCTAATAATCATACATTTTTGTCAGTAACTGTGTCCCCATGCCAACATTTGTGTGGCTTTGTGCCGCCATGTGCCGCTTACTGTTATGAGGTGGACAATGACATTGTTTTCCACACCAACATGTGAATGCAGCACAACAGTCTAGCCCCGCTATAGACCGACTGTGCTGAAAGTTGATTGGTATGGGTCCTAAAAACACTGACTGGTCCATCTCTAACGTCAACTATGCTTTCTGTTAGTAAACCCAGCGCTAGTTTGCAAAACATTTCTGTTTTCACCAGTACCCAGCCAACTTAAGCTAAAGGTCAAGAATGTCTAGGATAAGAGGTCAGGGACCTTCCCACTGGACAGTGTTCATTTTACTCAAGTTCACTGAGATGTTTACTGAGGAAATCCAGCTTTGTTAAGTTGGAATGATAAAGATGCCTCACCATCGTGCTTTTTCAGTGAGTCGTAGACCAAATTGAGTGAAATCTGATGCTACAGAAACCCTCCAAAAAAACAAACAATGGATTCAGAGCTGACAACCATATGTCTATTATGTTAGCAGTGAATCAAAGCCACCAAGCATTGAACATCTTATGAAAGCTCTACAGCAGCTCATGCCAGAATCTAGCTTTGTTTGGGTTTTCAGCTCAATGGAGACTGAGTAAAAGACAGCATTCCAGCATCACTACAGTGCGTTGCCTAAAGCTTACACAACAATTTCTTTTCTTTTGTGTAGAACTATGCCAAGCTACAGTGTCTGGACCCAGCTTGTAGCTTTACTTCAACACTGCAAGTGTTCAGATTTGACAGGGTGGTTTATACATACATCCTTGCTAAACATCACAATTGTGAATTCATTTTGACAACTTGTTCAATCTGAACGCTTCTATATATTTATTACAGTTTAAGCTGTCCAACGAAACCTGCAGGGCTGCTGCAGTGCACCTTCAACAGTGAAGAACAGTCCAACGGCTGTGAGTGCTAAATCCTGTTCCTTATTAGCTGTCAAGTGAAGGAGAAAGCCTGTTGCTATTTTCTGGTCATATCTTCTTGGACTCTTCGAAGATCCCAGACGGCAACAACCTCACTGTAACTCTTTGATAAAATGGCTGCCTTTTTGGCAGCACCATTCATTAAGAACTAGGCCAAACTCGAGAGCAGTATCGATGCTAAAAACTTTTTAGTGACCAGTAATGCATTTTATTACTCACCGTGAACACTACAGCGTGGCTGGTCGTCTCTCGTAACCTAAATATTTACTTCTAGCATGTTCCTGGAAAATTGCTATTTCAACTTTCTTTCAAGCCCGCCGTTTTGAACGGATAGTTGTTTGAACTAGCGTGGGAGGAGGCCTTGAAAGTAGGTCATATGTGAAGTCCGGAAACATCATCTGGAGAAGCCAATAAAGAATAAACCAGGACAAACTGCGCAGTGATGAAAATGATAGATTCCATTATAGAGAGAAATGTCTACAGAAGCATTATACAATTGTTTCTCTGGAGTTCTGAAGGCTTTAGACCAGTCTCAGTTATAAACATGGCTTCAGACCACGGTTCAGAGCATTCCTGTATTTGTCTGTATGGCAATGATGACATGTTACCTTAAAGGTTTCCTTAATATCAAGACACTACTGCATTTAAGGCAGTTCTTGAGCTCATTCGGTTATGTACACAGCTGGCTTAATTAGGCAGGACATGCTCCCCAGCAAGGAGAGTACATACAGAATCTAAATCCGACCCCAATTCCATATTTCATAAATCCGCTACCGCAGTTCACACATACCCTTGGTAATACAACATTCATAAATCATGGAACGTGGGAATATTTACCATCTTTATTCCAGCTCTGGAGGGTGGCTATAGCTTACATAAAGGCCTCCACGATGGATTGGCTTTAACTCGCACATCTCAATGATTAGTCGAAGGACGAGCGCTGATTCCAGACTGACGTAAAGATAAACAATCAATGTTTACAAACCAAATCCTACATGTTCTGCCTCCTTCCCCGCAACCCAGCAAAGTAGGCTATGTTTTGACAGAGCGAGAGCTTGCGCAAGCCTTTTTGACAACCTCGTAAATTGTTTCTTCACCTTGTAAATGTTGCCCTTTTTATGTCAAGAGCGTTCATCTTACCTGAACATAAAACTGGTCGTTTTGGACATGGCTTTGCAATCTGTGCTGACAGTCTCTCAGGTTTGCTTGCAGCTAAAAGGGGGGGGGGTCTAACTGTTTTCTTTCTGTCGAGAAATGACAAAACCGATGCAAGTTTTGCAGATGGATTTCATGTCTGCAGATATATAATGGCACATTCTTTCACATGAACGATATCCAGTGCTGGACCGTTTAGTATATTATTATTAGTGTTACTGATGAGATGACATGAATTCAAAGGCAAAAATGACCATAAAAATCACCAAAGAGCTTTAAGCTTTGTTACCGAATGCCAGCTGCTTACTGCTTACCGAATGGACAACTGCTTTGCGTGGTACAGATACTAGAATGAACTCAAATGTAGGTTAGGAGTCACTGTAGTATGAAGATCGAGTACTATACGAGCGATGCACCAATATTAAAGGAGGTCTTCAAACGGAGTTTCTTGTATTTGTACAGAGCAGACACGCGGTATTCCTCACAGAGTCAATTACATCATCAATTACAAATTGGAATCTTACAGATTAGTAGTAATTACTGTCATTGAAACCAGAGCTAAAAAGGAAAGGAAAATAGAACTGGTGCAAAAGCCGTAAAAAGGTTTTGAGAGAGAGAGAGAGTAACAAGCCGAAAGTGTGCTTTGATATCAGAACATAGACTCCACATTATAAGGCAATAGATACGTGATTTTTTTTTTTTTTTTACTTTTTTTTTCATGTAAGAAATGGTTTTGGTCTTTGCACTTCCCCAAAAAGTACAAATTCTGAAGGATGTTGAACCAGTCATATTCAAGAAGCAATGTGCAGCTTTCATGTCCTGAATGAGGATCTCTGATGGAGCAATATTTACAAAGCTGCCCACAAACCTTCGCAAAACGATGTTACATGTTGTCATAAGATAAACACCTCAAAAAAAAAAAAAAAAAAAAAGAGAACCAAAAAAAACCCAAACATTTAAAAACAGACATTTTGCCTTTCGGTTTGCCTTGACATTAGTTTAGCTTTTGGTTTCGCCATATCTCTGAATACAAAGATTCTGTTAAGGGCTTCTCAATACAATGTTAAATACAGATATACAGCTTTCCATATAGTTAAGATAAAATAGAAAAGCAAGGTAAACCTCGGAATTGATTGTTATCACTGTATGACCATTAATTTTGCAACAAATTCATTCGAATGGAGAACATCTTTTCCACACCCCTTTTGAAGTTGAACAATGACATCACCAAAGAGTACCTACATTTTCTGTATATAGGAAAGAGCAGACAGTTCCCACTTTTGTGTCATGTTGCAGAAACGACTGGGAAGGCAGTTCTGTCTTTCTCTCTCTCTCTCTCTCTATCGTCAAGCTTCTCTCAGAAGTGTAGCTTGATTTGGTCCATGTTAAATTCAGTTAGCATTCAGATATATGCAAGCTCCATGCTCCCCTGTCAATCACGGCTTTCTATTTGTTCTGTTTGCTGCCCAAGAGTGGCAAGCACTGCGACGCAAACGAGCCCACCCACACAAAACAATGTATACACTTATTCCCAAAATAATCCCGTGGCTCTTTTTTTTTTTCCTTTCTTTCATTCACATTCATACGCACACGGGAGAATTAGCTGAGCTAGCTGCACAGCTGGCCGAGTTCAGGCTCGGAGGAATTGGGCAGCTTGGCGCTGAAGCTTTGCAGGGAGTCCCGGACGCGGGCCACCTCCCCGGCGGACAGCTTAAGCCGGTGCCTGAGCAGGCAGGAGAACAGGTCCAGTGGCTGGGGGGCAGGCGGTGACAGGCGGTTGATGCGGTCACGCATCTCCAGCAGCATAAGGAAGGTGGCGTCCTGTGAACCCTGTGCATACGGATAGTCCAGCTGCAGGATCAGGTCCTTGATGCCCTCAGCATCAAAGTGCATGCTGTAGCCAAACACCTTCAGGCTGTTAATCTTCATGTAGCCCAGGTTGGCAGAGCGGTCATCTGGGTCCAGCGGCTCATAGAACAGCGTCTCATTGATGGCCGGGTCGTCCGTGACGATGCGGCTGCGCAGGTAGATGTGAACTGTCTCAAAGAAGGACTTCCACTTGCTTCCCAGTGTTAGAGTCCAGTTGTAACACTGAAGGGATGAGTCCAGCCTGGTTCTTTCCCAGTCGGGGAAGTCCTGCTGGTTGACCGGCATGAACCAGCTCTCCGAGTGGCTGCCCCCAAAAGGGTTGACGTAAATGGCAGGCACTGGCTCCAGTGTGCTGTTCTTGGTCGAACAGATCTGGAAGGAGATCCCCATCAGCATGTGGATGAGGTTGGACTTGTTTTTGTTGCTCTTGAGTGTCAACAGCATGCGTTTGCGCCACGCCGGGTTGAACCAGCTGCCCAGGCGCACATCGTTGCTGATGTAGATGGCGTGCACCTCCATGCGGCTATCGAGCCGGTGCAGGAGGTGGCGGGCCTCCGCGTCTGGCATGTCCAGGTCGAAGTTCACGTAGTGGTCCAGGGAGTTGGCGATGTTGGGCCGGCAGAATCCCGTGTGGAGGACACTGCCGGGCAGGCACATCCCACAGCGAGTGATGTTGTCTGGGGCACAGGACGAACACAGGGTGCCCTCGCCCACTAGGCATGGGATAGTCCCCTGGCAGGCGCTGCTCTGGTCAGAGGTGCACACGCAACCCTGTGTCTCCTCTGAGAAGGATCCCAGGACTCCATGCTCGTTGCAGTATAGCAGGGACTGCACCCGGGTTAGCCAGAAGCCCAGCGTCCTGTAGGACAATCATTAGCATAGACAGTTAGTACCTCCATAGAACTTCTCTTCTACTTACGAACATGTTTGGAATCCACATTTGTTTCAACAGAGCTTCTCCACTTGTTTTGGTATGCTATGAATGAGATAAAATTAGCTTTAAATCTACTTTTATCACCAGTAACTGTGACTTCTAGGGTTAACCATGCAAGGAAATTATGCACTAGGTCTTAAGTGACATGAAAAGTCACTCCGCTAACATCTCTTAAAAAGCTCAGCTGGGGCTTGACATTTGCCTTATTTTCGATTTACTAAATAAGGCAATCATTTCTGGCGTTCATCTACCGATGAGAATTTTAATCGAGTGCAGGCGATTTGCCCTTTGACAGCGGCCGACTGTGCTGAACCGAGAGGAAAAGAAAGGACGTGAAATGGGCCGCATTTTATTTTCATTTACCATCATCCAATTTAGCAAGTGACAAGTCGGTTTGATAAATGCATTTGGCTCGGCACGCTAAGCTATTACCATACCACTTACTTCACCGGAGCTTAGGCATACCAAGATGCACGTGCTCATGAATTAAACCTCTCCCTGCGAACAACCCCAGCTTTACCCCCCAGGGGCGCCTTTTTTTCCTATGGTAATTCCCATCGCTTGGATAGCTGAATGCCTTACATTAGTCGTACAGGCCTAATTGCTAATGTTCTAACGTAACACACTTTGCATGACCATAAGCCTTTGATCTATTCAAACAATCCCACGTTATGTAACACCACTTCAGTGTTCATATTACAATGTACAGTTAGAGCGATTTTCCAAGGGTAGTAGTCTTCCTGCTGATTGTCTGAATCCACAAGCAGCGGATTAATTAATTCTCTATGTCTTTTGCTGAATATGCCATCTTTCGGCCAGACTATTGGGCCCAGAGTCTTTGTCTGATTACCTGCAATACTGGGCAAAAAAAGCAAAAGCTATTTATCAGGCAGCATGTGTTCATTTGCCCTGAAAGGAATAACATTAGATGAAATACAAATAGGCATTAAGACTAATAGAGATTTTATGTTTTTGTAAGCGGCATTGTGGTGCAGTAGGGCAGCAAGATGTACCTAGGTTCAATTCCCAAGCTCCTTTCTGTGTGGAGTTTGCATGTTCTCCCCGTATCTGCTAGATTTCCTCCCACAGTCCAAAGACATGCAGTCAGGTGAACTGAAGATGCTAAACTAGACTCCAGTTAGACTCTAGCACCCCTACACAACCCAGAAGGTGTGCAGCTCAGCAAGATGAATAAATAAATAAATGCTTTTGGTCCAATTTTCTAAAGTTCCGAGTGCTAGAAGACAACTATGCACGTTACCTACAAAATGGGGGCTTAGAGTTCTAAGTGTTAATGTAGAACCTTAACCATTTCCATGCCTCTCCTTAAGGCAGCCCAGTAATTACAGTCCGCTTACCTTCAAGTACATTGGATAATCAATACTTCAGGCAAGTTAAATCAGGTGCGCTCGTGATGAAAACTATACAACGGCTGGAGTGTAGAACCCACCCTCTGTTCCTCTAACCATCTCACAGGATATCAAAGATCCCAGAGGGAATCAACCAACAGGAATGAAACTTGGTGGGTAGGTTTCACATCATGAGACATGGGAATGATTCAAGTTTCATGCTCAGCCACGCATGTGACCCAACAGTCACGATTGCGGACGTCCTGTGTGCAGTGATGCCCTCCAGGAGTCATCCTGTTAGTGGCAGCAACATTGGCAGACAGCTGTGCAACGCAGGACTACATGCACGCAGACTGTTATGACGACTGCCCTTAACACCACGTCAACATCGCAAAAGACTGCAATGGTGTCGTGCCAGAATATCATGGAATGGCAGCGGGTCATCTTCAGTAACGAGTCCTGCTTTTGTCTTGGTGGAGACGAAAAGCGAAACTATGTGTGGAGGCACTGTGGTCAGTGCCAAGATGAACGGTTTGTTGTCATTCGTCACCTGTCCAGAAGGTCTGGTGTCACTCCATCTCCACCCCTACCGCACACTCTGCAGGAACTGTGTGAGAATATTCAAGCTGCATGGGATGGAGTATCGCAGGACACCATTAGGAACCTCTACAACTCCATTCTGAGAGACACTACTTCTGTATGCGTAACTTAATAAATATTGTCCATATCAGTCTAAATTTATCATCATTTATTGTTCCTGGTAACCTTTATCTTCCGTCCAAGTAGCATTGCAATCTCACACTTCCTTCCGGATGCAACTATTAATTTGATGACGAGTGTATAAAAATAAATTGTCATGCTTTATTTTCTGAATTAATGTTTAGTTAAATTCAATGCTTAGGACGGAGTTCAGCAATTAGATGAGTAAGAGCAAATATGAACCTTCCAGTTCAGTCTGTAAATGTCCATTAAGGATAAGCGACAAATGAATTGCACCAGTGTGGGAATTGCAGCAAGGGGAAACTAACTGTCTTGGGTCTTTTAACACAGGTATGGCACACAAATCAACGTTTTATCTTTGTCTATGTTTGTCTGGTTGGTACAAGCAAAAACACACTTACCGCCCAGATAAACAAATTTCTCGGCTGGCCTAAGTCTTTGTGCACAGTACCGTACATGCATTATGAAAGCAGTTTGGAAAATAATCCGGATAAGTGATGTGTCATTTAATTTGAGGATCACATCTGTCCAAAAGAGCACAGCTAGAATTGCTCTATACGTCTCCTGCCGAGGACACTTTCATCATAATTCCGAGTGATGAATATGCCCTGTGCCGTGTCTTTCCACGTCCAAGGCTTTTTTCCAAGCAGTGGCATGGAAACGGTGGCTGCCTCAGGTGGGGGCTGTCAGAGTGGAGCGAAAGTCTTCACAGCGGAGGACGTTAACTACAACCTGTCACTCTCTTAGAGCACTTGATTACAGTGCACGCGCACTAACCACACTGCACAAAGGTCTTCTCAATCTGGCCCTGAGAGGCTAAACAGCTCTGTCTCTCTCTGCCTGTCTGTCCATCTCCCATCTCCCTACCACTCACTCTCTCTCTCTCTCTGTCTCTCTCTCTCATTTCTTCATCGGTTAGGCTTCAGCTGTCCACTGCTGCTGCCCCAGTCTGCTCACTGTTTTTCTGACAGCGTTGAACATGTGAGCGTGTTACTCTAATGCCTCCAAGCCATTCTCTAAAAAACAGCGTTGCAGATACTGAGTGGGCCTGGACAGTGAAGTACTTTTTAGGCCCCAGTCCTTTAGACACAGATGTTTAAAGGTTATGGAAAGATGTTTAATAACACCACTTCAAAACTGTACCACCCTCTTTACTGATTTTCATTTGCACTGTATCGATAGAGGTTGTGACTCTGTGATTGAAAATAGCCTGAGTTTTATTGGATATTGAATCCCAAAGAGCACAGCTATAGATCACAATATAATGCCACTTTCCTAAGGCAGGGCATGGGCTTTTTATGGGTTCTGATGCCTTGTTTGACGCTTTCCTTTGATATACAGATTGACAGATGAACTAAAGCAGACTGATCAAATCGCTGGTTGCATTTACACAAGAGTGCAGGCAAATCTTAGCAAAGACTCACGGTCTCTGCAGACATCACTCTAAAGCACAGTGTGTCAGAATCCAATCCTAGAAGGCCACGGCACTTTGCAGTTGAGCTCATTAGCGGGTGAGTGTTAGCACAGGAAAGACGCTAAACTAAGAAGTACTGTGGACCACCAAAATCGGATTTTGACACCTGTGCTGTTAAGTGATCTCAGTGGAGATTACTACAGAGCGAAACCCACATCTTAAGGCAAATTAAGGAGCTTTACCTTGTGTGTCACAGCAGGACCAAACTGGGCACAAGGATTCAAAGACCACAATTTTGCCAGAATAGAAAATAGGGAGGCAACGACTGATCAACCTAGTCGACTAAAATCAACAACCAAATTAGCTGGCGACTAATATAATAGTCCATTGGCTGGTGATGTCATTTCCTTCTATTCAATAAAGACCTGTGATTGGACAATTGAGTTGGAAGAGAGAGTAGACAGACAGCAGAATGCACTGTCTAGATTTAAAATTACATTTAGATAGATTTTGGGGTTTTTTTTATGCACAGTAGCAGTCAAAGATTTAGACACAGCCAACTAAATGGATGTTGTTGGTTATCTTAAAGACTCTACAGCCTTATGTTTAACAGTTCCAACTGATGAGATATCTGAAAAAATACATATCCTTAAACATCACATATACTCTAGAGGTATCACAGTATTATATTTTGCCATATCTCCACATCTAATATATAATTTTTCTTTTTTTTTTTTACAATTAAAAAGCTCTAGTTCCCCTTTTAATTTAGCAAATATTAATGATGGGCAGACCAATAGACTTGGTCCAAAATTGCTTAGAATTTTTTTTGTCATATCGGCCTCCAGTGCAGTTTAAGAAAGCTGTTTTATCCTCCTGTTGTTCCATCTTGAAGGTTGTTTAAGGTGGACTGCATAATAATTCCATGAGTGATATTATATTAGCATTAAGCTAAACATAAGGAAAACCTTCTATGAGTAGCTGTGTCGAAAATTTTGACTGGTACTGTAGCTGATTAAAGGAAAACTGATTTAGGTTTGTCCTGTTTTATTGCTGATACTTTGCACATCCTTAGTTTTAGCTTTTGACAGGAGAAAGATATTTAAGTTTTATTTAATAAATACTAATAATCAAGACAAACCATGGACACCACTTTTAATGTGCATGCACTGCACCAAAAGTCTTGAAGGTAACAATTTGCTGCTCGTTAAAGTTTTGACGATTCACTGAAGTTTAAAAGCTGTTATTCAGAAATGTGTCACAAAGGAAAATACATATAATACATTACACTATATATTATATGCACTATGCTAACATCTTATGAATTACTAAATAGCATGTGAAATAATAAATTTGACAATAAAATAAATCTGATATTTCATTTTATTTTTATTTTATTTCATTGTCCTGCTCACAGAAACAAAGTCTGTGATGAATAGAGCTGTTTTGTTTACCTTTTACACATAAGCAATTGGAATATAACACATAGAAACATATCGTATATGTTTCTATAACATATAGTACATGTCTTATATAAAATCTTGGTATGTAGTGTTATAGTTTAGGCTTAATGGGAAATATATAATTAGACTTCAGCTATAAAAGGCAAATTACCTGTCTCTGGGCAGGCTGATCTTTGGCTGTTTGGGACAGCGCTTGCTGAGTGTGAAGAGTTTCCGCACGATCTTATGGGCCTTTCCAAGGATCACTTTTGTGCTGACCTCCAGCAGGCCATGCCGCCTCTGCAAGGCCAGGTCCGAGCTCCAGAACCTCAGAATGGCCGTCGTATTCAGAAAGCGATCGGTGGGCAGATTCTTCAGAAAGGCCTTGAACTCATCTGAAACAGAATAAAAGGAGGAATATACATCACATAAGGAGTGGAAAGACTTATCCACAGTGAGGATAAAAAGTGAGCCTTGACACAAGCTCTGATGCGCTGCTCTCTAGTGAAACGAGCCAGCAGGAGGTAGCTGATGATACAAGTGAATCATAAGAGGTTTGAGACTGAGTCATCGGGCCGAGCGAACGTGGGTGGCGGAGACGCGCCGTCAGCGACTATACAGATAACAACCTGATACAACAGATCGCAGGGAAATATGGCTGGTGCTTCAAAAAGAGTAGTAGCAGAGACAGAACGTTCTAGAAAAAGTCAACAATTGGAGTGCAATGCCCTGGTTCATGTCCTCGAGTCGCGGTTTCTTGCTCAAAACACAGCCGAAATGTCAGTTTTCTTTGGTGGGAGTGCAGTAAGAGTAGATAGGGAATGCAGGCACCAGTGCTGCTAAAAAAAACTTCCCAGTCTCTGCCTGAAATAATCTTGAACCAGCAAGAACGGCAATACTTCAGAGACATTATCAAATTCCGATTATTCTAATGACCTACTGGTTAAGCTGACACCAGCACTCTTTCAAATAGAGGGAAATAGAGGTGTTTCCACAGAAGCGGTCCGTGAGAGAGGGGTCGACTCTTGGGACATCTAGACATGAGGCCAAGGTTCCGCTGAAGCACCCTGGTGTCCCAGACCATTACAGTGTGCAACGATCCCGTACAAGGTGGCAAAGCTCACAAGCTCCCACAGATAACACTGGATCGAAGGGATAATATTATCGTTGGTTTACAGAACTGTTCAACCTCAATCAGTGCTCCACTCCTCCATTCCAAACTCTCTCTCTCTCTCTGTCTTCCCTTTCCAATAATTACCATAGCTAAGCTTTATTGGTAGTGGTAAAGTCTACAGTGACTGTGCAATGTCCAACACTACTGTTATCCATTTTCTTCTTGTTGTTCTTTCTCTTCTTTGTTTTTTGAGTTCTTTGATACCGTTCCAACTCTAAAATGTTCAGACTGATCTGGAATAGCATGCCTGTATACAGCATTTCGATCCGACGTACGCTTTCCATAAAAACTTCATTAAATTTGGAAAGTTTTCCCATGAAAAATGAGTGGGGTGGAAAAGTGCATGCTCATCTACTGTACTTCTGCTCCACCAATCGACACCGTTTCACATACACCATCTCAGGGCAGACCCCTGAGCACAAATTCAAAAACTGGTCCAGCTCACACTCGTCTGTTTCTCTTTTTGCTCCCCATCACTGATTTCTCCCATTGAGTTCCATTCATTTCCCCCAACTCAGTTCCATTTCCTTTAACCTACAGACACAAAACTGCATGTACTTACTCAGGGTAGTTCCCCAAACTCTAATCCACAGTCACACTGTGTGTTTGGATGGGTTGATGGGTTGATGGCAAATTTCACCGGTACTTGTGACCGTGTGACAATAAAGGTACTCTGACTGACTTTGATACTGACCTGTACTCCTCTATGAGTTATTTATTTATTCATCCCTCATTCTTCCCCTAGACTCCTATTCATTTTTAGCAACAAGCTTAAGTTGCGCAACCCCTCTGCATTTTCTTTATAAGATGCACTTTTTCCTAGTTATAAATGTCACTTTATAAATGTCCTACATATACATGCCACCAAGTTTGACACCCTTGATTGAATATACTGTATGTTTTCAGGATTTTTGTTACCCCTGAAATTACTGGGACCACAATTCTTGATCTCCCAGCCACTAATCCAATCGACACATCTTCTTCTTTCACTTTGTTTCTTGAGCAAACAGAAAGCTGAGCCCCACTGAAATCTCAACAGCAAGACACTGATTGTTGTTGATGGCTGCTTTATTATTTACTATTGCGGAATGTTGTTGTTTTCTTATCCCCATATTCTTTATGTTGGTTGCCTGCCAAAAGAACGCACATTTTCAGCAAGCAGTGAGTCTGCACAAAGGCAAGTCATCTCTGGAATGTTTGTTAATTCAGGCCGAACACGGAGGGCGTTTGTCAATCCACATTTGCTTTCTGTGGCCGTTGCAATAGATAAATAAGTGCAAATGGCTTTTTGACAGCCAGATTTGTATTACTATGCATTACCACTTGTAAATCATCAAATAAACCTTCTACAACAATTTTGCATGAATGTTGTATTTTGTAGCGTTTCTAGGCTAATGCTTACACATAGAAGACCAATTTTGATAGACAAACCTAAGCAGTGAAGCTGTGCATTGGTATTCAAAGTTCAGTCCTCCATCCCACCAACAAAGTCTTAACATTCAATATCAATATGTAAGCTTTTTTGATTAAAACATTCCAAAATGAATTGAAAGAACCACTTTCATATATGTGGCGAAAATGTCTATGTTTTGTGTTGCAGTGATATCTGCTGAAGTTAGCATGCTAAGCAGCTAGCCCCATAATATCATGTTGTACCTAAAGAGGCAATAGGGAGTCACTCTAGTGCTGAGCCTGCCAATCAGACCAACAAGCGAGGATAAAGAAGTAGAAGTGTATTCAAGGTACTTTGTAACCTCTTGTCACTCATGTTGAAGGTTCTGCTCCCGGTTAGATCATTTAAGGACAAGTGGCCAATGAAAGGAAGAGTAAATGCACCTATAGCTGAAGCTCTTGGCAAGTGACCATTATAAACGACCATCACCGCTTTGGAAAAGAAACTACGTTCAGCAAACAGAAACATATTAAGTGGTATAAATAGAAGCGAAACAAGAGTTAACATTGACGTTCTGATTTCCACCATGGCGGAGAGCTCTAGGAAAGAAAGGGAGGAAGTTTGATGCTAAACATTTCTTCTAGACTGGTAAGAACTGCAGTGGGAGGAGGACAGATTATGTATTTGCTGGTGATATGTTGTTTGCCTATCGTTGGAGTATTCCTTTGTCAGGCTGTGTCATCTTACAAATTGCTCCTTTAAGCAATTCAAGTGGTCTTTATCATTCCTCGATATAACTGGAACAAATGATTGTTCTTCAGACTCCAATAGGACACAACAGCAGCAAATTACAAAGGGCTAAAAGGAGTGCAAATACACATTAGTGTGAAACCAGTGCAGAATTTACAATAAATATATTATAGAAAATAAATAAATACACATGACAATAAATTCTAGAGAGGGCAACAAGCAAATATGAGCTTTGTTTAATATGTTTTGGTCACAGCATATTGCCACATTTGTTGCTTTCTAATTTCAACTTCATAACTACTGTAAACTGGGACAAACAGTGCTTCTATCAGTGAGTATACTTTCAACTGGCACTCCTATGGCACGCATCATCATTTAAAAGGTCACAATGCAGTACTCATGCGCTATATGGACAAACGTATTGGGACACACCTCTTAATAACTGACACACTTAATAACTGACACACTGACACTGTCACCTAGACACACAGTCTGCCTTTACAAAGAATGGGTCATTCTAAAGAGTGCACTGAATTTTAGCATGGTACTGTAATAGGATGCCACCGCTGCAACAAGTTCAGTTTGTAAAATGTCTTTCCTCTTAGACACTCCACGATCAATTGTGAGCGGTATTATTGAAAAGTGAAGAGTTTAGGAACCACTGCGACACAGTGGTAGCAGACCACGTAAAATAACGGAGCGGGGTCACCAAGTGCTTAACACATACAAAGTTGCCAACCCTTTGCTGACTCAGTGACTGTAGCGCTCCAAACTACCTCTGGTATTAACATCAGTACATGTTAAAACTGTGTGGCGGGAGCCTCATGGCATGGGTTATGGGTTTCTTTGGCCGGGCAGCTGCATGAAAGCCACACACAATGCAAAGCATCGGATATAGTGGTGTAAAGCAAGGGCGTAGGAGTGAGTTTGACATTGGTGGGGACACATTTGCTACTATTATTCTAAGCCCACCTGATTGCCTAAAATATGAAACGGTGCAAATGCGGGCCAGCTCCATATTACTTCCTATGAATTTAGAATGGGGTATCATAAAAGCACCTACAGGTGTAATGTGCAGGTGTCCCAATACTTTTGTCTATATAGTATATAAGCACTAAAAGCTATTTGACTGCTAATAGTACCCCTTGTGGGAATGTACAGCCTGCTAAATGTGATTGAGTGAGGGAATGAGGGAGAAATTGGGGATGGGAGCGCGGGGTTGAGAGAAGCATGGCAGGAGTTGCTTCACATCTAAAATGTGATATCAACCTGCTCTTCACTATCCCAATGCTTTATGTCCCTGGATATAATGGATGAGCTAATACTGAGATGGCACCACCAATCTACAGGCCTAGCTCAAGCCACTGTATGAAAATGTGGCCTAATAAAGCAAGCCTTTCTGTCTCCTGTCTCAGAGAGCACTGACTGTCTGTTGCTGAAACTCGGCCACAGAAGCATACCTGCTATTACTACTATCACTTTCCCTTCCTGAGTTTCACCGGTCACTGTTTTTTTTTTTTTTCTGTTTGCTGCCCCGGTTTCTAGACACTCCGCTGTCTCTGCTCTCTCCCTCTCACTGACTTGTCCTCTCTTTCTCAACCCTCTTCTCCTCTCGATTTATCTCCACTCTTCCCTGTTGCCGAAGGAACCTCATTAGTATTCGTGGCGCATGGAGGGAATTTGGACTGTCTATTCTCCTCTTTTTCTGCCATTTATGACTTCATGTTCAAATTTATGGACGATTGAGCCCTTTGGAAATGTGTCAGATGGAAGGATGGGGGTTATTTGCCATCATAGACGCTGCACATTCTCGTCCATTGAGGTAAATTAGTATTTCAAATTGCCGCAAACGGGGGGAGACAGGAAAGCGGCAGCATTCTAAGCATGTTCAATTAGCCGCCCGGCGTGGGCCCGGCATTGCCAGGCTCTAAATGAGCGACTGAAGGACATCTGTACACAGTCTCCGGCGTTTCAGCGCTAACACCCTCAACATAAAAAATTTCCTCAAAACTCGGATAAGGCTGTTCCTGCATCGGTGCACACCTGCATCCTGATATCTTGGGCTGGCATTTAAACTGGCCCTGTAGAAGAACATTTTGGACCTCTCGGGGATGGTCTTGTGGGGTCGGTACTAAATTATGGTTCTTTAATGAGGAGGGCAGCGGCCAGCACACGGTGGCTTAACATGGCGATTAACCCGAGCAAGCCTTCTGCAGGCTTGTGCAGGGGTACAAAGACATAGGCTGTGAGACATTTAACATTTATACAAAATTTAATCCTTTCAAGCTTAGCTGGTATTCCTCAAGTAATGTTTTCCTGATGCATTATACTACAAAAGTTGAAGTGAACAAGTATCAGTGAATAACAAAAACCACTGAACCTGGCAAGTCACTTAAGTGAGGCATATAATACATGTGCTTTTTGATTCTTAGAAATATCTGCCTTGAACTTGCACTCACCTATAGCACCACTGTATAAGTGTACAATTATAGACTGTACATTGGCCAGACGTGTCAGCAATACTATACCACATTTATGACTGGTCAGCAGAGGTGGACGAAGTACACAAACAATGTAACTGATGTAAAATAGAGACACCCAAGGTACAATAATCTTCCAGTAAAAGTAGAAGTTCCTCCCTTTAGACCTCCACTTGAGTAAAAGTACTAAAGTATTTATCTTCAAATGTACTTAAGTATGGAGAGTAAAAGTAGCATGATTTATTATGGCTCTAGTGTCCTATTATCAACAAGACTCATTTCAATCATTTGAGACAATCAACTCATTTTATGTGACTCTAGTGAACCAATAAGTACAAACAGAAATCAAAGACAAAAGAAAAATAAGAAACAAAACACTACTATAAACATAGAACAGGAATACAAAAAAACGACAGGGGGACAAAACACCAAGCCAGCACAAAGGGTACAACAGGGAGTCTAAATACACAAGGGCTAAGCAGGAACACCTGGGAAGGGGCTTAGCTACAAACTAGAGACAGGTGATGGGCATGACAAGAGGGCGGAGACAGGAGGAACTATAAACCAAAACAAACAGAAGCACATGGCACAGGACAACAAAAGGTACATGGAAGTAGCAGAAGAAAAACAGAGACAGAAACAGAAAAACCAGAGACAAGACAGGTGTGTCTTTTAATAGAAGGTCATTAATTAGTCTGACACTGATGTCTATTCTAATGATCATAAGCACAGAACACTGAAGGAGAACAGTTTCCATTAGATAGAAGCAAGCTCTGTCCAACAGGTCAAAACAAGTTCAAAACAAAGTGACCGCTACACCCTGATTGGTGGACTCGCTTCACGTTTCTTTCATTTAGACATGTTACATTTTTAGGCACACATGAGCCAAAAGGAAGAACAGGTTTGGTATAATGTAGTGGAGTAAACTGTAAGACATTTAAGTTTGAAATGTAGTGGAGTTAAAGATACACCAACACACTACTTACAGTACACTAACGCATTACACTTACTGAGTTACTGTACATGAACACACTACTTACAGTACACTAACACATTACGCTTACCGAGTTACTGTACACCAACACACTACTTACAGTACACTAACACATTACACTTACCGGGTTACTGTACATCAACACACTACTTACAGTACACTAACACATTACACTTACCGAGTTACTGTACACCAACACACTATTTACAGGACGCTAACACACTACACTTACTGAGTTACCTTACACCAACACACTACTTACAGGACGCTAACACACTACACTTACTGAGTTACCGTACNTACTGAGTTACTATACACCAACACGCTACTTACAGGACACTAACACATTACACTTACTGAGTTACTGTTCACCAACACGCTACTTACAGGACACTAACACACTACACTTACTGAGTTACTGTTCACCAACACACTAATTGCAGTACACTAACACATTACATTTACTGAGTTACTGTTCACCAACACACTACTTACAGTACACTAACACATTACATTTACTGAGTTACTGTTCACCAACACACTACTTACAGTACACTAACACATTATACTTACTGAGTTACTATACACCAACACGCTACTTACAGTACACTAACACATTACACTTACTGAGTTACTGTTCACCAACACACTAATTGCAGTACACTAACATATTACATTTACCGAGTTACTGTACACCAACACACTACTTACAGTACACTAACACATTACACTTACTGAGTTACTGTACACCAACACACTACTTACAGGACACTAACACATTACACTTACTGAGTTACTGTTCACCAACACACTACTTACAGGACACTAACACATCACACTTACTGAGTTACTGTTCACCAACACACTACTTACAGTACACTAACACATTACATTTACTGAGTTACTGTACACCGACACACTACTTACAGTACACTAACATGTTACACTTACGTTTCTGTACACCACTGGTTTCTGATCACACAGCCACTGCTGGCATAACTTGGGGTGTGTACCATGCTGAACTCGACTTGGTAAACTGACACAGTAGTTTGTCTGGTGCTGATACAAGTATATCAACAGTCGTGTTCCAGGTACCATAACTCTCCAGTCAGAAGCTGTCCAGTGGTGAAGGACTAGAGGGTAATAAACTGTACATGTCAACAGACAAGCTCCAGTCTCTAGTTGTACACCAGCAAGACAACCCTACAAGGTAGAGGCTTTTTAATGAAATGGCAGATCAGTGTGTTTATACACCGATTCATCCACCTTTTTCCTCTGAGATCGGACTGATTTTTCGGTCTAAGCCAGGCTTGGGTGCCGAAAAAATGCCTGATTTATTTGGATAATTATCTTGAGGACATCAGTGAGATGTACGCCAACTATTCAAAAGCAGAAGCATGAAGCGATTTAAACGCTTCATATCCAGCTGCGAGTGGAAAACACATATCAGGCGTTCCACTTTAAATTACTTATTATAACACGGCCTTATGCTTTTTCATCTGATGCAAATAGGATTCTCAAACTCATTACACCTGTAATGAACTGCTTTGCATCTAAATAGAGGTAAAACGTAATTATCGTCTCCAACCGCACCGCCATTCGATGTAACATGGAAAAGTAAAAGTAGAGGAAGTTCTGTGCAGCTGAAGTTCTCAGGCCTGCTGTCGCCAAAGCACGAGCTCTGCCAAATAACCGAATAAAAATCGCATATTCAGATGTAAACCAGATCAAGGGAATGAGAAGCTGTTGGCCTTCATCGTGGCTGCTTTTTGTTTCCTCTTGGTGTTTTTCCTTTCTATGGAAAGCAGGGCACCTGTATAATTTACGTAAATGAGCTCATTTTTTTCTTCATGGGAAGACCGGCTGTATTATGTCCTATGGACACCCTGCAGGACACTGGCCCCTATATGTCTTTTATGCCTGCTACACGGAGTCTGAGCTTGGTGCTGCGGGAGTTGTTGGGCTCCCTGCGGAGAGGGCATTAATCACAGATTGGTTGGAGGAAGGGAAACTGTGAGGTGCAGAATTATGACCTGTCTGGAGAAGCTGACTGCTGACAGAGCTGCGATTAGGCCGTTTCCTGCTGCTGTGCCAGGACAAGTTGAAGGATCTTCTCTCGGTTAATCAGACGAGTGGATCAGCAGACAGTTCGGAGCGATCTGAGGCCAGGCATTTCCTGAACACTAATGTAGATCTGCCATTTTCCTTCCTGCGTCTTGCGGAATGGGATTTGTAGAGATCATTTTGAGTCATGTGAGTCATCAGAGATATGAGGCTTGGCGTTTCACATGATGAGCTAGATGTATATAGGTGTATATCATTGCATGTCCTGTAAATCTCATCACTTTTTTGATGGTTTATTGGGTTTTTTGTTTGTTTTTCACCCTTTTTAACACTACTTGACAATACTAGCTGGCCTACATTGTGTTAGCATTTCATGACCTAACTAACATAACTGGTCCAGAATTACTTGAATCTAAATCTTAGGTTACCATTTCAAAGATAAGGTTTTGTGTTTGTTCCATTTTGGTACAGTAAGTCTACATTCGGCTACATGTGCACTGCATGTGATGATGGCAAGAGAGAACCAATGGAAGGCTTGCGTACCACAAGAAGATCTAAGAGTCTGTGATCATTTGGAGCCATGGCCACTAGGACTTTCCCTGTATGAGGATAAACTGAAGCGAAGCTTTGTTATGTGTGTTCAGAGGAATCTAAGACCTCAACATATACATATATATCTTTATGCACAATCCTGTTCGTATCCATAATAGAAGCATCATCAGGGATAATGACCTGTGACTCATTTTGCTCTAGTGTTGATTGGTAAAAAACACATTTGTTCACTGTAGCAGAAAAACATGTTCTACCATTGTGGGTGTATTCACACACATAAGCTGCCTAAAAGCCACTAATAGACTCATCGTCAAAAGAATACTTGCACCCCAAAGGAAGTGTGGGATTGCAGTGCTATTGGGAAGGAAGATAAAGGTTACCAGGAACAATAAATGATGATGATTTTAGAATGATATGTGCAAAATTTCTTGAGCTACACATTAAGAAGTAGTGTCTCTCAGCATGGCATAGAGGTTCCTAATGGTAGGGGTGGAGGTGAAGTGACACCAGGCCTTCTGGACATGTGACGGGTGACAACAAACCGTTCATCTCGGCGCTGACCATGGTGCCTCAACACATAGTTTGTGGGACTCCTCACTGAAGATGACCCCCTACCATTCACTACATTACAGTCTGGCACCATTGCAGTCTTTGGTGACATTGACGTGTTGTTAAGGGCAGTCGTCGTAACGGTGCATGTAGTCCTGCATCTTGCAGCTGTCTGCCAATGGTGCTGGCACTAACAGGATAACTCATGGAGGGAATCACTGCTCACTACATCTCCATAATCATGGCTGTTGGGTCAGTCAGGTACAGTGATAAGGCCCGTCCTTGCTTACATCATATGCACAGCCGAGCATGAAACTTGAATCATTCGCATGTCTCACAATGTCAAACCTACCCACCAAGCTTCATTCCTCTCAGTTGATTCCTTCTGGGTGCAACTATTTGTGCAACTACTTTTTTTTACAAATTTGTAAGACAAAGAAGCCCAAAGAAGCAGAAAGGAAACACAATATTTTATGAAATGCAATCTCCTGTAGGAATGCCTTTTTCAAAAGCAGCGTTCTGTTGTGGGTAAATGCTACTAGAGTACAAGCGCATATGTCATTAGATCCTTAATGAAATGCAATGTTTCTTCCCATGCCAGCATTTTGCTGTCACTGAAACTCTAAAACCAACCTCTAAAACATACTTCTCTGTTCCATAGCTATGACAGTAAACTCAGACCATAAATATAGCTCCTGTTCGTGCTGTTTGGGGGGGGGGTGCAATGCAATCAGATTGCTCCTTATTGCACTCTGGTGGGTCCTTACAACAAGGCCAAGTGTTTCTATGAGAAGCCCAGCCTCCAAAATCTCATAACAGAGATCAATCCCAACTAAAACAAAGAGCCCAGCCTGTCAGAATAAGGCTGTTCCCAACTATAAACCTCTATACCTCTACTATAAACCACTATAACTATAAACCACTGGCTGGAATTTGCTGTATTTAATCATAAATTCAGAGGAACTATGGGAAACCGTGACCTTAGTGGTAGGGAATTATAACTTTAGTCATGATTACAGACACTGCAATAAACCAAAAAATGGAAAAATCGAAAGAAAAAATAAACGTGTTTACTGAAGATTTACTCAGGCCAGCGTGCTTTTATGGATTGTTATGATAAAACAGTTTTTGTTCTATTAAATTCAGAGGCATGCCTGTTTATAGCGGTTATTAAAAGGTTTATTCCCTGAGCCATGAAAATAGACATACCTATATTTTTAAAAGCATTCAGCGTGCCGTTCCGACTTATTCATGCGACCGGAAAAAACGATGTACATTAAACTCATTCTAAGGTGTTACATTACCGGCCATTGGGGCTGATTAATGCTTTCTTAATAGTCCATTATGGGTAACATATCTGGCGGCCCGGCTACAGGTTTTAAGTGTACTGGGAGCTGGTTTGAACTTAAATGGGGCAGCTGGATGAATGAGGCTCCCATTACCTAAAATAGGCATAGGTGGGTGGCTTGCAGGACATGCACAGCCATGAGTCAAGACCAAATGGACCGGGCTGTCACGCAAGTCATCGTTTGCACCATTAAAGAGAAAGATGATACGATTTCTTGCAAAAGGGGAAAAAGAGGGCTCATACTGACTTATGCAAACTAGCGTTTGCGCGTGCAAAGCCTGAAATCAGAAGGCTGTTTCTCTGCGGTAGGGAACCTGTAGTTAGTGGTGCGTACGACATGATATGCGCGTAAATCATTGAGCAGCTCGGAGAGTATGTGTCTACATCAGTGTGTTTTGACTGATGTGATGCCTTTCTTCAATCATTCATGCCTGGACCTCTTCTGTACTGTAGCTGCCCCTACCAAGTTGAGGGAGCGTTCAGACTGATGCGCTACAACAGCGCACCGGTGTCTGTGCTACAGCGTGTTGGCTGGAACAAGCTTGGATTGGTCTGATGCCCTCTTTACTTTGGATCTTTGACTGAAGTTTTATATGCGATTGTAGTGACAACCAAGGAAACTACACATTTAATAATTCTGTATAATTCCTACAACTTTCTGCACTGCAATGATTGCTGAGCAGATTCAAAGCTCATAGGAATGGAATTATTCTGGAACCTCCAAAAGGTTTAGCTGTAGTATTGGCAGTCTAGCATACAGCCTGTTTCGTTTGTGTCAGATTGTCCGTGCACAAAAATCATGGTTCAGTAGAAGCTTTAACAAACAGGGAATTTCAGTTCAGAAAACATGCAGCAGATATGTCAGGCAATCTACCAGTCAGTAGATTCATCATAGTCATGTACTGAGTGAAATATCATCCGGCAAGTAACACTATGTTACAGTTTTATTTGTTTCTTGTTCCCGGGTATTAAATCGTAATTCATTAGGCCTAAAATGTACGGAAAATGGCTATTGGTCCCCATAAATTTGCTTTTGTGGTCAGGACAGTAATGTTTTGAAAAGTTGTTTATGTTCCAGAACATTAGTGATACATTCAGTGCTGACTTCAAGTAGCTCCTGGAACTGTGAAAACTCTGGAGAAGTTTATAACTGTCTGGAATTTTCTAGACCTTTGGAGAACTGTTTAGAACTTTCTAGAGCTGTCTGAGACTGTCCAGTAGTATACATAGTAGCATAAATAAAGGTGCATTAAACAACCCTTTCAGTTTATATTACACCTGATTAAGGTGATAGTGGACACATAGCTACATTTAATTTAGAGGGCATCAAGAGGTCCCTGTATCTGGCAGGCGCATTTTGCAACATCTGTGGCCAATTTATCAAGACTAGAGTGAAAAAGTACATTAAGATGTGCGAGGCCTACAAAGCATACTTTGGCATGCTTGTCGGGGATTAAGACAAACTGTGGGCACCTCATTTCCTTCAGAAAACTCTTGAAGGTAAAGTGGATGAAGGCTGATTGCTTAGATGGTAGAAGTGTTGATGAATCACTGATTCTAACCCTTCTACTTTCTGCTTAACTTTTTGTTAGAGCACATTTTGAGTCACTATAGATTAACAAAGAAGGTGTTGAACTTAATTACACTGGATTGTGCCTTCTCTACCAATCAACAGAGGTATGTTAAAAAATCCACTTTCAGTAGAAACAGCTTTACTGAATAGAGTAAATTTCTCTACACATGTGGTTTTTGGTGGAATTTTCAAAGGCAAAAATATTTGACATATTATAGTTTCAGAGATTGTGATGAACAGAATTCAGTAACTTTATACAACAAAAATCTAATAAGGCAAAAATCATTTTCTAAAAAACATGTGTTACCAAACTGTATAGTTGTATTATTTTTTTTATTGATAAACGTGTCTATGCTAAGCTAATGTAATGAAAATTGACTTTGTGCTTTATTATTATTGCCCAACAATAATCTGTTTCTTTTTTGTTTGTGAGAATGTTAATGGGTTAAAGTGCTGTTATTAAGTAAGTTGTCACAAATTTCGATGTTCTAGAAAAATATATAGTACATTACACTATATATTTTATACACTGTGCTACATATCACTGAGTATTGTGTGAAATAAATCAGATTTTTTGTCTTGGTCACAGAAACATAGTTTGTGATGAATAGAGCTGTATTTGTTCATCTTTTAACATAGTCAATTGGAATATAACACATAGAAGCCGATAACAAAAATCCTGTTAATCCATAATCTATGTAGTATAATCCTTAACTTTATTAGGTATCAGTAGAGGCCTCTTGTTTCCTGACTCAAAAAAAAAAAAGCTTTCAGCTATTACTTCTTCTGCTCCTATAGGATTTCGGTAGCTGGGGGTAAGGCTGGTTGTGTTGGTGACCTCACTCTGTTGTGGCTAAGGCACTAGCATATGACACAGTGGCTATACAGTATCTGTAAAAGCCCAGACAGCCTGAGCCTTGGCTTGGAGTTCACTCCCCTAATTAGACTTCTGACAGCAGGCGGTCGCATCAGATGTTGGAAGGGAGGCGGTTTGGTGACCTCGATGAGAGAGATTCCAACAGTCCTTTGACAGCTCCACAGAGCAGTTTAGTTTCAGCCTGTCTGCTGGGCTCTTTTGAAAGAAGAAAACTCTTTGCTTGCTTTAGCGTCTACTGCTAATTGCTCTCAAGTGATAGCAGAAGTCGCAAAAGACTGTCAATGGTAAGAGCTGCAAAGTGTTCTTGTTGTAGTCATAAGCTAAATGTGCTCTTGGTTAGGATATGATGGTGTGCCCAGATTCTAAACTCTTACCCTTTGTTTGTTTGATCTTTGCTAGAGTCGGAAGTGCTTCATCAAGATTTCAAGGATGGAGAAAGAACAGAGATGGCCTATTTAAATGGCACAAGTGGGGCGCTCTTCTTGTAGAGCACCAAATGTTTAAACTCAGTACAAACAGTAGACTATAAGCCAGGTAACTAAACTGAATTAAAATACACTCATCATCAAAATAGTTGCACCCAGAAGGAATCAACTGACAGGAATGAAACTTGGTGGGTAGACATCGTTTGACATCGTGAGACATGTGAATGATTCAAGTTTCATGCTCGGCCACGCATGTGACATAAGCAAGGTCGGACCTTATTGCTGCACCTGACTGACCCAACAGCCACGAATGCGGACATTCAGAGAGCAGTGACGCCCTCCATGAGTCATCCCGTTAGTGCCAGCACTATTGGCAGACGGCTGCACGATGCAGGACTACATGCACATGGACCGCTACGACTACTGCCCTTAACACCAAGTCATGGAGTGACTCAGAATGGCAGCGGGTTGTCTTCAGTGATGAGTCCCGCTTTTGTCTTGGTGGAGACGACCAGTGAATCTGTCTGAGAAGACACTGTGGTCAGCACCAAGATGAACAATTTGTTGTCACACGTCACATGTCCAGAAGGCCTGGTGTCACTCCAGCCCTACCACAAAATCTGCAGGAAATGTGATGTGTGAGAATATTCAAGATGCATGGGATGGAGTATTGCAGGACACCATTAGGAACCTCTACAACTTTATGTCGAGATGTGTGCATGTTGCATTAGCAAACATGGCGGCCTGACTCCATACTGAGACACTACTTCTGTACATATAGCTCAATAAATATTGCCCATATCAGTCTAAATGTATCATCATTTATTGTTCCTGGTAACCTATATCTTCCTTCCCAATAGCACTGGAATCCATCATTTAGCGTTGCATCCATCATTCTTAAAGTTAGACTTGCTGTAGATGCAAAAAGAGTTTAATCTCAAGAAGAAATTCACTCCTTGACTTCAGTGGCATAGTGCACACTCTCTGAGTCCATCATTATCCAATCATTATCTGGGTATGTTATAAAATTCCCCATTATAAGTCTTATTTTGAGGAAACTGTGAGCATGGAGTAATTCTTAAATCTCTAAATCCACCTCCATTAAAATCGTTAAGCATTAACACATGCACATATTTGCCTTTCTCTTTGAAGTTCCAGTTTAAGAAGGGGGCATTAACATTCTAGCTTTTATCTGCAGCCCTCCCATTTAAACCAGTCACTAATGACACACAATAGGCGCCATCAAAGTCCCTCTAGAGACAATGGCACATCTACAAAAACCCGATGCTACAGAACATTTATGACCCCCAGTTCTGAACCTAGTCACTCTTTTCTGCTTCTCTGCATGACCTAAACAAAACAACTTTGATTTCTTTCTTCTGTCATACTCATGTAAATGTGAATCCCTATGGTTATATTTACTGAAGTCACCCAAATAATATGATTCAGTGGTCCAAAGGAACAGGAGGACCTCCGGCGCACACCATGCACCCGCAATTATATGTAATAGCTCGCTTTCAGTACGAGGCAAAGTCCGACATTACATACATCTCACCACAGCAAACCAAAAATCTTTGCTCTCACAGCAGGACACGAGGAGAAATTACAGAGCTTCTTCTCACTAAAAAAAGCCTCAGCAGCCCCAGGCGACAGAAATCATCGCTGTCTGTGGGGCTTTTTTGGTACAGTATGTTTTGTTTTGTTTTTTTCTCCAATTGAAATGGCGCATGTGTTGACGTGTGGGCTTAAGAACACCAAGGGGAAGGCTTGTGTACCTCATGAGATCCAATGGAACTGTTGATAACTTCCAAAAACTTTGATTTCATCACCATGTTTAAAATGGCAGAATAGAAAATAAGACACTTGCAACATACATTTGTACTGGCTAATGTTGTTGAACATTTTGCTGCGTTTGATGCTTTGCTGAGGTAATGCAGGTCATCTTCTACTTTATACTTAGTATTTGATTTGATTACCTAGACGGCAGTGGGTGCTGGACAGTTGGCACTTGATAGCATTTACCATTTGGTAATTGGGTGACCATTTATCTAATTTCGGCAAGTGGATTTTTCAAGGTAACACTGTGGTGGTAATGGTGGCGTGTCCTGTAATCTCAGGACTTCAGAACATCAGAAAGATGCAGTCTTGAGATCTAGGACTGGGCCTAGGTATGCACCCTTTGCACAGTCATTGCACCGAGGACTAGACTTTGCAAAGTCATGGCAACTAGGACTGGGCTTACATATGTACCCTTTGCACAGTCATTGCACCTAGGACTAGACTTTGCAGAGCCATGGCATCTAGGATTGGGCTTAGATATGTACCCTTTGCACAGTCATGGCACCTAGGACTAGACTTTGCACAGCCATGGCATCTAGGATTGGGCTTAGATATGTACCCTTTGCACAGTCATGGCACTGAGGACTAGGCTTTGCAAAGTCATGGCACCTAGAACAGGGCTTAAATATATACCCTTTGCACAGTCATGTCACCTAGGACTGGGCTTAGACATGTACCCTTTGCACAGTCATGGCACCTAGGACTAGGCTTTGCACAGCCATGGCATCTAGGACTGGGCTTAGATAAGTCCCCTTTGCACAGTCATGGCATTTGGGCTTAACTTAGATAGGTACCCTTTTCACAGTCATGTCATCTAGGACTGGGTTTAGAAAGGTACCCTTTGCACAGTCATGACATCTAGGACTGGGTTTAGATAGGTACCCCTTGTACAGTCATGACATCTAGGACTGGGTCTAGATAGGTACCCCTTGTACAGTCATGACATCTAGGACTGGTTTAGATAGGTACCCTTTGTAATAGTCATGGCATTTTGGCTTAGCTTAGATAGGTACCCTTTGCACAGTCATGTCACCTAGGACTGGGCTTAGACATGTACCCTTTGCACAGTCATGGCACCTAGGACTAGGCTTTGCACAGCCATGGCATCTAGGACTGGGCTTAGATAAGTCCCCTTTGCACAGTCATGGCATTTGGGCTTAACTTAGATAGGTACCCTTTTCACAGTCATGTCATCTAGGACTGGGTTTAGAAAGGTACCCTTTGCACAGTCATGACATCTAGGACTGGGTTTAGATAGGTACCCCTTGTACAGTCATGACATCTAGGACTGGGTCTAGATAGGTACCCCTTGTACAGTCATGACATCTAGGACTGGTTTAGATAGGTACCCTTTGTAATAGTCATGGCATTTTGGCTTAGCTTAGATAGGTACCTTTTGCACAGTTATGTCACCTAGGACTGGGCTTAGACATGTACCCTTTGCACAGTCATGGCACCTAGGACTAGGCTTTGCACAGTCATGGCATCTAGGACTGGGCTTAGAAAAGTCCCCTTTGCACAGTCATGGCACCTGGGACTGGGCTTAGATAGGCACCCTTTTTCCACAGTCATGGCACCTAGGTCTGGGCTTAGATAGTTACCCTTTGTACAGTCATGGCATTTGGGCTTAGCTTAGATAGGTACCCTTTGCACAGTCATGACATCTAGAACTGGGTTTAGATAGGTACCCTTTGCCCAGACATGACATCTAGGCCTGGGTTTAGATAGGTAGCCTTTTATTTGCTGTGATCAAAACAAACACAAAATTATTATGAATGTAATGAAAGGTGAATGTAGGTATATGTATGTACGTGTGAACTGCGGCCCAACCCACAAACCTCCCAGCCTGTCCACTCTTTATTTCGCATAAAGGACAGACCGCCTCGCACAATAACGTCCAGCCACTATTTATTTTCTCCCTGACCAAATTTATTGTATTTGCTGGGTTCAGAGTGACTCGTGACCTCATCGTGTCTGCTGGCTCTGCTGCAGTGACACTTGTTGGACTCGAAAGTGCAATATTTGACCCCCCAATCACAGTCTTATTGGGTTCGTAGATATTGCCTTGGACACCCGTAGCGCTGGAGCCAGTTATGAAATCTATACGCTGACATACAAACAGACACCTCCTGCATCAACGGATATTCGGATGTGGTGGAATCTTGAAGAAGGAACTGATTTTCCCAGATTTATTTGCGCAGGCTTTGGCCGCTATCGGTTGAGCGCTCTACAATTGATGAGCTTATATTTTAAAGCCCACCGCAGAGCCTAGGGTTATAAATATTTTCTATTGATTGAGCCTCTCAGGCGAGAGCCTGCACCAACTTCTTAGCAATTAGGGCAATTAAGCAAGGCATGCCCATCTCTTACAGCATTGCTCACACACTTTATGTTTGGCTGCACTGAAAGGTGTTTTGACATAAACGTACAGGGTAATTTGCTGGATTATGATAGTAAAAGAGGAAAACACTCAAAACATTCTTTTGAGTGGAGTTTCCTGCTGGTGAAATATAAGAAAACTCAGCATGTGGTTATTTCATTTAGGTTTCAGTCAGTTTAGAAATTGCTCTTATATTTCATGTTACTTTTAAATATTCGTGGCATTATTTTTCAAAGATAATTAAATACAGAGTCAATGCTAAGCCCATAAAGACAGCCCACCGGACCAAAAAAATTAGTCACCTGCAGAGGCGGACAAAGTACACAATCCATGTAATTAAATTGGAGTAGAGATGCCCAAGGTAAACATTTTCCTCCAGTAAAAGTGGAAGTTTCTCCCTTTAGACCTCAATTGGAGTAAAAGTACTAAAGTATTTACCCTCAAATGTACTTAAGTATGGAGAGTAAAAGTTGCTAGATTTATTATGGATCTAACATAATACTGATGACAATGATGTCTATTCAATTTATCATACGCACAAAACACTGAAGGAGAACAGTTTCCATTAGCTAGAACCAAGCTCTGTCCAACAGGTCAAAACAAGCTCAAAACAAAGGGCTTGCTGTACCCCGATTGGTGGGCTCGGTTCACACTTTTTGCACTTAGACATGTTATGTTTTTTTATGCACACATAAGCCAAAAGGAAGGACAGATTTGGCTTAATGCTCACTCACTCACTCATCTTCTAACCCGCTAAATCCTACTGGGTCACAGAGTATGCTGGATACTCCCTGGACAGGCTGCCAGTCCATTGCAAGGCAGACGATTTGAGCATAATGTACTGGGAGGACAAAGTAAGATATTAGACTTTAAAATGTAGTGGAGTTAAAGTAAAAATTCCCCCAGAACGGAAACACTTCAGTAAAGTAACCAATTATATTTACTAAGTTACAGTCCAGCCTGGAACTGCCAGGATACCTAATAGCGGGTAATACCTCCACAAGCACACATAACAAGCCACATCAAGAATTGCGCACTTGGGAAAGATTTGGTGGAGGTCTTCCCTGGCACAATTCTGAGGAGAATTTCCTGTAGACTGGGATTTTTGCCACCCGTATGACCTTACGCTTCCATATATCTGCAAATTTAGCTACTTCCTTCACACTACAGCCTTTGGAACGCCCAAATGCAATCACTCCTTTTAGTCAGTCATTAACATCTGCTTTAGACCCATTTTCCACACATGGAACAAGACATTCACTGCACTGTACCACCTCTTCTCAATCTATGAATTCCGTCACTCACACCCCACAGGTATTTATAGCCCCATCATCCTGGTGCAGCACTGTCTGCAGGAGCCTGAAGTTACTACCACCTTAAACATTCAAGGTGAGCTTACATTGTCTTATAACCGCTACAGTAAATTAGGCTTGTGATATATTTAGTTAATTACACCATTCCCCAAGTGCGCTTCCAAGCCATCACTGAATGACAATTGGCCAAAAACAAAAAACACCTAAAAGGGCTTTCCTGCACTACCAGCACTCGCTTCTTGTCAAATGAATAAAATAGATAAAGCTTGAGAGTGTGATGCAGCCTAAAGGCTACTGTAAGGCTACTGTTACTGCAGTCTTTTTTTGTTTTAGAATAAATGATGTAATCACAACGTAAAAATCTTTAAGCCCCTATTCGTGTTTTGTGGGGAAATCTATTGATGGCTACCGCACCACTTTTTCAGTTTAATAAGCATGACCACAGGAAAAATAATCTACCTCTACAGAATGAGTAACACCATTAAATGAAGTGTTGACTAACTAACATGAAGTAATGCATTGAAGTAATACATTAACAATGGTTAATTACTGTTAAGTAAACATGTAATAACTGCTATATGCTTGCTTAACATGTAGTTGTTACAACCCACCCACGTAAAAAATTAAGTATATTTTAATGGACTAGAAATGTACTTTAATACCAGCAAGTACATTTCAAGCACATTATTGTTTTGTGTGCTAAATACAAGTGCAAAATGTATATATACTGTATATATATATAAATATATATATCATCGCTGTTTTTTATGCCTCATTTGATCACATGAGCTGCTAGGGTTAGAGCTACACATTTCATGAAGAATGGACCAACAGAAATGGCCCAAAACTGCCTGGAAAGACGTCTGGTTCCATTGACTTCCATTCAAATTAAATTAGGTTTTTGGCCTCTCCTGTAAAGTTGCCATTTTGGAGATACCTGTTTTTCTTTGGACAGCGACGATATAATGTATATATATATATGTACTAGAAATGTACTTTAACATGTTCTTAAGTATCTCTAAATGAATTTTAGTGGTGTCTCAAATTAGTACAGTTAAGTACAATTAGTTCTAAAAGTATATTATTACCAGCGCTAATGATTATATTTAGCACACTAAGTACATAGTTAGTATATGAAAATAGCACACTTTCAGTACATTAATTATATGTTCAAGGAAGTTTACTAAGTACACTTAAATTAAGTATACTTCAGTGTACTTTTTTTTTCTCCTGGACATTTAAACATGTAGTTGCCCCATGCTTACCTAACATGTAAACGTGTAGTATATTACTTCACGTTAACCAATGCATTACATCATGTTAGTTACTCAACACTTAACGTAAAGTGTTACCAAAGAAAGTTCTAAAGCCAGGCATCAGAGACTGACTGAATATTACCGTCAGTTGGCTCAAGCCCACACTAAATGCTCCAAATGCTACAAATAGAAACTTGGTAGTTACAGGAGCGCAAACGGCAGCAGAACAGCTCCAGATGATCCTGCAGCTAAGAGTGATTTTTCAAACTGCTGTTTTCACAACTTTACATACAATGCACCTGCAAGGAGGATCTAATCCCCCAGCAGACTGCCACCTCAGTATGGAAGTTTCTAGAAATAGAAAGCTTGGCAGAAAGGAGGGGCTGTGTTAATGAGACAAGAACATTGGTGAAAGCAATGATTCTGCCACTCTGAAAGCCCCCTCTAACACTTAGGAGAGGAAAGCATCTGTGTTGGAATGCCGTATGTTGAGTTTGCCTTAGAGATCGAGATACTAAGTTTCTTCATTTACATAGTTTGACTGGCAACAGGGCTACGGTCTGTACTTCTACACAAGCAGTGAACAGTGTAATGTAGGCTGACCTCATGCAGTGATACGAGGGTGGACATACAAAGTAAGGGTTCTTGATAAAATGGATTGTGAGCAGGCATACCAGTTTTTGTTAAGGTCTTCAATACTGTATAACCAATATTACAGCTTTTGGAAGGTGAATACTGCCAGCTTTTCATAGTAGACCATGTGCGTGCACAGTTGACAGCAAGGATAAATTAAATCATACGGTGTATGTGCAGTGAGTTGACTGCAAATATACATTTAAGGGGATTTGGTTTAGATGGCATAGTGTAATGTGTAGCAGACACAGCGGCGTCGGAGCGCCAGGCATGTAGGCTAAGCTCGTGATTACTTGCTGTGTGGCTGTTTGCATTCAGGCCACAAAAAAAATAATTTTAGCACTTTCCTTTTAACCTGTCACGATTGATCATGTTTACAACCGTAAATCCAGCCTTAAAAGTGCAAGTGTTCTTGAGGCATAAAGATCGTGGTATTCACCTCGCCGCCATCCCCCTCCTCCCCACCGCTCCCCCTCGAAATCCCTCGATACACAGCAAATTGCTTTATTGTCAGAAGCATTCCATTATGGTAATTAAAATCATGCCTTCAAGTAACAGAGAGTTGTTTGATACATGGTACCACCAACAAACAGTGCTGGCACAGCTTCCTATGCTGCTACGGCCTGCCAATGGAAATTCTCAGTGATGTTTTGCCCATTTATGGCTTCATTACTCAATAACGTTTGCGGCTCCAGCGCTTAGATATGGTTGCTTTCCCTCTTTGAATGTGACGGATTGGTACAAAATACAAACATGTTTTTTCTTTTTTTTCCCCCAGAAATTGATTTCTTTAGCTCAATATCTGGCACCCATATACTAATATTGGAGTTATTTTTTCTCATTTACAGCAAAGCATTCTTCATTCCACACACCTTTCAAAATTTCCTCTCTCAGAAGCCCCTGGCGAGTTTACACTATAGGAGCTATAGGAGCTATAGGAACTAAGGGGCTGATGCAGCCATTTAATAAAACAACAGCTGTGCAAACACTGCCTAGCAATTTGGCTATAGTAGTAATAGCCCAGGATATAGAGAACGCTACTGTTGGAAAAGGCGTCTCACACTGCATGTGGCTTTGGAAAGTTTTTACTAACTTCAGAGACTCTTTGAATTGTCTAAAGCTTAAAGTAGATTAGTCTTGCACCAAGATTACTGGCTTAACTTGATGTTGTATGTAGCCCTAATTCCAATGTTTGTTTTAGAGAGCCAGTCGTTTTTCATTTTAGTGTGAGTGAGAAACCTGTGCTGTTGTACTGGCATGTTGTACTGGTAAATCAGGAACATTTTACAATAAGTGTGCATCTAGTAACAGTACTTAAGGTAAAAGGTACTAAGCATTACTGTATAGTTAAGTAATGTAGCAATTAATCATCAACTAATGACAGAAATAAGCACATTATTTTAGTTTTTGTAGTTTACAATCCTTACTAAATTATTAAGTGATGTCTAAATTAATTATTAAATAATCCTAGTAGTGATAACTGTGTGACTCAGAGATAGTAAGAAGTAAGCACAAATGACCAATTTACTGAAGTCTATGATACTACCAAATAAAGTCTTAATTAAAGTCTTAAATATGTGCCATAAAACACGTCATAAATGTGTAAGAGCACAGAGTTCATCAAGTGCATATCAAATTCAAATGTAAAGTATGTATTGGTTATGTAATACTTATTAAGTACTGTTATAAAGTTCTTAAGGGATATGTGCAGACAACTTTACAATAAAGGCCACAAAAATACATTCAAAAACCAAACATAAAATATCAATACAATTTCTGTCAATTGTATTTCATACATACATACATTAGTTGATAATTAATTGAGACGTTACTTAAGCATTTAATATGGATTATAAACTACTTAATAAAATTTTAAATTATGGTTAGTGCTCATTTAATTGGTTAATGATTAACTGCAACTATTTAGCAGTTAGCAAGTCTTTATAAATACATGCAGTAACATGATGACATAAGTGCACAGCATAATTACATAATGAATTGCATTACTTTTAGAACCAGGGTGCCAGGGTGTTTTTCTAAGGAACAATGTTTAAAAATATATATTTTTCAATGTGAAAACCTATTAAAGGTTTGATGAACCTTCACCTAATGTAAAGGTTCTATAGCAGTCTAATAGTTCTTCACAGAACCTTTACATTAAGAACTTTCAAAAGTTCTTCACACTTACACACATTCACAAAAATGGCTCCCCAAGCCCATATAATCAAACCTCTGTCTTATTTTGAACATATTCTGAGAAGGTAATTCAATGGAGAATGGTGCTTGAAAGAGTTGAGGAGGAAGGATGCAACAGGATGAAAGGATGCAGTCAGGGGAATCATGAAGCCTAAACAGACCCAAACAGAAAACAGGATATTTTGGAGAAACACTACTTATAATAATAACCTATCCATTGGTCCTTGGGATCCTCGGATGCTTTTATGCTACCATGCCAAGACCTTATTTGGGCATCTTTTTAAGTGGATAGGCTTATTCCGGTTGGCAGAATACCTACAATGACAGGTTAAAATGTCTTTTCTGTTTGTTTTGATATCAGGAAATGACAAAAAACATGGCAAAAAGGAAAGATTTTTTTTCGTCTGGGAACACATAACTGTCTGTACCATAACAACATTTGATCAAATTCAAGTGAGCATTTGGAATAAAGCCTGGGTAATGCATAAAGTCTATACCATTTTCTCTTGCCGGCAGGTTCACTTCATGTCCTATTGTGCTATCATGTCCTATTAAGTCACTGCGACATCCATTATCTATGATGTGCAAAACGGCCAAGAAAATAAAAGAACAGCTTTTGTTGAAGGGTGTATTGTAATATACCCCACTCAAGCTTTATCAGAGACCTAAGTAGTTCTGGCTTGTTCTCATTTGCCTTTGACTGAAGGCGCATTGTCTTTAGGTTACTGGTATGATGTGCAGTGTAGTGTGTAATAGCTAGCTGTCCTCTAGTCACCTGTCCAGTTTTTTGCATGGTCCTGGAATACTTTGGGAGCAACAGAAGCAGCCAAAACAGGAGCTGCCGAGCCGGGGTAATTAGTGAACATGTGTCACCCTGCGGCATGTTTTCATGAACCACCTGGAAATGAACGATAACGCTGAGAGAATTCACGCTTGGCACAGAGCCACTTCTTTGCTGTTCCCTGTCCGAGGTTGAGCTAGCCTTAAATCGTGTGTAACAAGCTCTGCTGTAAAGTGTGGTAGGATGAGGCAGTAGGGATGGGAGGTGAGAGCAGCTGTTACTTAGCAGCTTAATAACACTCTCAAAGCAATTCTGCATTGCACTGTTCTGACAAAAAAGACCCTCAGTGACCAAAATCACAATGCTCATAGGCTGTATATAAGCTCACCAGACAAAAAAAATGAGTCCAAATGTGTTTAAGGTGGTAGTAACTTCAGGCTCCTGCAGATGGCACTGCACAGGTACGATAGGGCTATGAATTCCTGTGGGGTGTGAGTGACCGGATTCATAGATTGAGAAGAGGTGGTACAGTGCAGTGAATGTCTCGTTCCATGTGTGGAAAATGGCTCCGAAGCAGATGTTAATGCTTGGCTAATAGGAGTGATTGTATTGGGGCATGCCAAAGGCCATAGTGTGAAGGAAGCAGCTGCATTTGCAGGTGTATGGAAGCGTATGGTCAAACAGGTCTACTAGCAGTGGCTACAGTCCCAGTCTACAGTGAATTCTCCTCAGAATTATGCCAGGGAAGGTATCCACCAAATCTGGCCCAACTGTGCAATTCTTTGATGCAAGAGTGGCTCAGCATTGATGTGGCCTACATCCAGAAACTTTCCAGTCCAGTTCATGGCAAATCAAATCAAAGCAGTTATTAGCGCTCATAGAGGTATTACACGCTATTAGGCTATTAGGTTCAGTCACAGGTGATTTTTGCCCAGTGAGTTTAGTAAAAAAGCTTCTTTTAGTGGATACAAAGTAGGCAGAATCAACAAGTCGCCTGAAGAGTTTTAATCACTCTTCTTGAAATTTCAAAGTGTGCGGCGGCGAAGTCACTCATGCTTGGTCTAAACGCATAATCCAAGGGGAGTGGTGATTAGAGGATGATGAATAATAATGTAATGGTGATGAAACTGTAATCTGAAGTAATGGAGGGTGGCAAAATAGCAATGACAAAATACGATGGGCAGATGTCAAATAGGAAGAATGTTACAAGAGGACATTTCAGTCATTGTCGCCTGTCCTTGGTGCGAGCAATCAAGTCTCCTGGTCCTGGGGGCATCCTGCCCTGCACATTTTAGTGGATTCCGTGCTTTAACACCCGCCCTGCAGCTCTGACAGAGTTTGTTAATGAGCCGGTAAGTTGAATCAAGTGTGTTGCGAGCAGGGAAAGCAGGAAAGGGTGCCTCCAGGACCAGGGTTGAGAACCACTGTCCTGGACTATATTCAGTGCTTACTTTTTCCTGCTAAACCAAATGCAGTCAATCAGCTAGGACGTGTTTGTTGTCCTAACTTTGCTTCCTTAAGTTCTTTAAGACCTGTGAGGCTGATATAGCTTGCATGTAATGCAAGCTTTTTGAACTGCATGCCTAAAGCATCAAACGCTTGGCTTAAACCATGCCAAGTTGATTAGTCTCAAATAGACTTGTTGTTTATGTGGCTTCTGACACTGTATGGCATCCCATACAACCTATAAAAATGAACAGTCATACGGTATTACAATCAGAAAGTCTTGCTGAAGAACCCGGCATGGTTTGAGGCAAGTGTCTGATGATTTAGGCAATGCTAATTTGTGGTTATAACACAAAACATGTCTGGGCTGATTTTGGGGTAAGGGAGCTTTCAGACCTGCTACGAGGAGTCTTAATAGAAACCAACTGATTCACTAGACAAATCACCATCAATGTCCCATCCTGTTTGCGCATGGGTCTTTCACTGCGGCACCAAGTGTTGAGTCGGTGCAGCGAAAGCAGCAAAACAGGGAGCAAAGAGTTTGTTGTCCTGCAAATGAATAGCAGAACACTGTGCACGTCTGCCAATTTGCCCATGTGCCAGGTACAAAGACAGAGCTGTATACAGCTGGTCCTGAATTTCTAAGATACATGCATGTTGAAGGTTTCAGAGCACTATTCACTTAAGGTTAGATAGGCAAGCAAAGCGAATGCGTTTATTCAGCCTCGGCTTGGCTTAATCTAAGCAGGGATTATACAAAACTGCTCTTCTCTCAAACATGATAGCTCTCCTCCGCAAATCCTCCAAAACGCTCCAGTCGTCCTAAAGAAAAGCAAAGACACGTGTCCACTATGCCTGACCGGATGCATCTATTGTCGCTGTTTCATATAGCCTACCTAGTAAACAACTCGGTAGGGATTTGGAAATGTTACTGACTAAAATGTTATTAAGCTTTTTAAATATGCCCAACCCTCATTTGCAGAAGTATGTGCAATAGCTCCACCCCCACCCCCCTCCTACAGTGTTGGCAGTTCAGTTGCATGATTTTAAATTACGAATAAATTTTCAACACTTTTAGCATTATCAAAATGTCACGGAAATGTGTGAATGGTATTTATTCTCTCTCTCTCTCTCGCTTTTCCTCTCTCCCCGCTGAATTGTCTCTGTCCCTGTGAATGCCTGGTTCGTTTTAGTCCTTTTTTGCTCTCTGCATGCTGTAAAGTGTCCTCCTTGTTTTCTCAGAAAGCTGCAAGTATTTGTTGCATTTACAGCGCCAGCACATCGGGTACTGCGTGCCACACACAGAAATCCAAAACATGTTTAAGGAAGGCTTCATATATCTGCGTCCCGTTTCTCCTGAACCCAAACCCAAGACGTGACTGGGAGCAGCCTTCATGAACTGATCTGTGGGGCTCCTTGTTTTATCCCTGGGGTAAGGGTTTTTTTTGTCATGAACGCCTCATATGCACAACATTTTGGGGCCCCTTCAATCCCTCCATCCCTGTGAAAGGACTTCCCCCTCCAATTGTAATGCACCATCAGACACCGCAAACACATCACTGACTTTCCTTGGTGCACATCCCCATGTGGCTGCCTCAGAGAAACTACACACAAGTGTGATTTTCCATAGCTACTGTTGTGAGGTTGGTCAAGCTGGCAAATATCCCATTGTAACAGTTATTCATTTCTTAAATGATTTTTTATTTAAAATTTCTCATTTTTATTTAAACTGGTTTTTATTTTTTGCGCCCATGCGAAAGTTTATCCTCATGATAGATCAGGTGTCGTTTTTTTATTTATTTGCTTTGTGTAATTATGGTTTTAATAGGAAACCTGGAAACCTAATAATGTTATCTGATTTCTGCTTGTATTTGTCTCTTAGCAGCCTGATTTTTATTGATGTAGCTCAAAGCAACATGCTGTTGCATTTGCTGATTTAGAATTCCTTTAGAGTAACTTCAGCCAGTAGCTTCAGTAGCAAGTGGTGTAGATCACAATGTTACAAGCTGTGGGTGCTAGTGAAATTTAAAATGCATTTTCTACTCTTATTTCTACTTTTCCAGAACAGTAGTTAGGACACAACGTCTAGACATCTAGAATGTCTTAATTACATTCCTCAGGCATGTTATTAACCTCAGGACTTCTTGATTAGTGTGTAGTCCGTTGTGGTCAGTGAATATACCCACTTCCAGCAATGCACACTGATATCTAGGATTAACCTGTTTTTTCATTTGGTTTGTAATTTAAAAGTAGTTTTCAGGAAATATAGAACCTGATGGAAATAGCCAGTAGCAGCATCAGTTGCTTATTTAGTCAACCCATGTTGCATTTTATTATCAGAACTTTCGCTACAGTAATGTTAACTTGATTAACGACTTGGCTAACTAATAGTTCATGTTCATGTTAATGTTTGTAGCCAAGACAGTCAGCTATAATAAGTCAGCTATAATAAGTTTTCATCTGGAACTGACCGTGTTTTCAGAAGATTTTAGCTAATTTTTATGGCTCTATAGTAAATATGTGCACATCCCCTACAGAGAAAACTCTTCTGCACGTTTAAGTGCATAACTTTCTGTCTTTTCTGAAGCCGATTTTTTTTTATTAGCTTTGCGTAATTACTTAAAAATTAAACATTTCTGCCTCACAGTACAAACTACGAATGCATTTTCTATCCAGCAAAGTAGTTAGGATAGAACATCTAGACATCCATCTGTCCGTTGTGGTCAGTAAATATACCCACTTCAAGCACCGCACACTGATTTCTAGGATTTTTTTTTTTATTGTATAGGATTAATTAAGTTTTTAATTTGGTTTGTAATTTCCAAGAAGGTACCAAAAAGTACTTTTCAGGAATCCGGACCAAACTCAAATTTAATATTTATGAACAAGACCTAGCCCTAGCTGTAAATGACCTGTCAAATCTGAAATATAGAAGCTAATGGAAGTAACCAGTAGCAGTGTCAGTAGCTCACTATCCTTATTCAGCCAATCCACATTGTATTTTAATATCAGAACTTTTGCTACAGTATGTTTACTTGATAAATCACTTAGCTAACTAACAGTTCATGTTCATGTTCATGTTAATAATATAAGTTTTCATCTGAAACTGACAATATTTTCAGTAGATTTCTATGAATCTATTGTAAGTATGGGCACATCCTCTACAGAGAAAGCACTTATGCACATTTGAGTCCACAACTTTCTGCTTAATTGCTGAATTCAACATACTGGGTGAAAAACAAACAACTTTACAAGCATAAAAGCATTTTAAAATTGATGTTTTAAAGTGCAGTGACTACTATAATGACATTTGAACTTGGGTGCATAGGTCCAAAACCACCACACATGGCAAAAGTAACCAAATGACTCGCACACCAAAAAGCAACTATATCTAAAAAAAAAAATACAAAAACATGTGCTGAGCAAAGGTAGATATTATTAAATATTATAATTGTTCTAGCAATACAACTAAACAAGTCATGCTAGAACATGGACTTTGTCTTTCGTATGGGTAGGCCAGTAATAGCTGTGGGCCAAAAGAGCGAGTGGCACCGCAGTGGCATATACTATTCACACTGGGGGCCTTACACTAAATTTGACACCTAGGGTGCTGGAATGCTGTACCAGATTGCTTTTGCCCAACTGACCGATCCATTCCCTGCCTATATATGCATTCTTTCAAAGCAAAAATCATGCGACGTTTGGACATGCTTTACAGAAGCCTGCCAAAAATCCCATTCAACCTGAAGAGGAACTGCAATGCACAACTCTGCTTTTTGTCAAAGGCACATTACTCATTTCAAATGAAATTTATTTTGTGTATATGAAAGGTCATACTATGAGTAGATTTTTGTAATATAATCATACCAGTGCTAGAACGAAGGCAGAGTCTTCCTGTAATTTTTAACATTCCTAGTTTGAATAACTACAGCAACATAATACAACAGTGTAGCAGTTTAAACTGGAAACTTATCGTGTCATGTAGCAGGTCTAAACTTCGGCCTTCAACCTAAACTCCAATTCATTAGGCTGAATAGAATTGTTGCAAACCTTCTGTAAGCTCTGTCTAACTGCCCATCGACCAACCTCGCAAGACTTGGTATAAAACAATGAATTAAAGCAGCATTATGTGAGAATTGAGTCAATTTCCTTTCCTGTTAGCTATGAGACTGTCTTGCATCCTTTTGTCTCTTTTAGCACTTTTTGCCAACGAGTAAAACGCGTTTTAGCCAACACCTCAGCATGGGGTTGTAGAGGTTCCTAATGGTGTCCTGTGATAATCCATCCCATGCAGCTTGAATATTCTCACACAGCTCCTGCAGATTGCAGATTTTGCAATAGGGGTGGAGGTGGAGTGACACTAGGCCTCTGGACGTGTAACAAGTGACAACAAACCATTTATCTTGGTGCTGACCACGGTGCCTCCACACGCGGATTCATTGGTCGTCTCCACCAAGACAAAGTGGGACTCGTCACTGAAGATGACCTGCTGCCATTCTGAGTCACTCCATGACAGTCTGGCACGACACCATTGCAGCCTTTGGTGACTTTGAAGTAGTGTTAATTGCAGTCGTCGTAATGGTTTGCATGCATGCAGTCGTGCTTTGTGCAGTCGTCTGCCAATGGTGCTGGCACTAACAGGATGACTCAGGAGGGCATCACTGCTCACTGAATGTTCGCAGTTGTGGCTGTTGGGTCAGTCAGGTACAGTGATAAGGCCTGTCCTTACTAACGTCACACGCATGTTCGAGGTGAAACTTAAATCATTTGCATGTCTCACAATGTCAAATCTACCCACCAAGTTTCCTTCCTGTTGGTTGATTCCTTCTGGGTGCAACTACTTGTGCAGCTTGTGTAGTTAGTTGAAGACCCATAGTGGTGTGACATGGGGCCTTAAAGCATTACGCAGTTTCTCCCAAGAGGTCTCATTCCCATTCCCTACATAGAACTATAGCAGACATTTTGGGCCCAGAGTGGGAACGACAGAAACACCATTCTCCCTATTATAAATCACCATACCATCAAAATGATTTTGTAGCTGTGTGATGAGGTATTCTCTTTTTACATAGTGCTGCTTTAAGAAGTTTAACCTGTGTAGTGTTTCAATAAGGTCTGCTACTTTTTTGAAGGGCATTTGTAAGGTTTATTTTTGTCAGGGGCGTATGGATTGTAGCATGAGAAGGTCAAGAGAGCTCCTATAACAACGCAGTGTTTGGAGCCCTGGCCGATTCCAATAGAGTGTTGGGACTGGTCAACTTGTCCTTGCAATCATTGACCCCTAAAGCTTACCACAGGCCCAGTGCAGCCCAGGCTGGCAGAGTTGCCCCTGTTGAGGACAGTGCACTCTGTCAAAGTCCGACAGCGGACTCCACGCGTCAACCAACCAAGGTGCCCCGACGAAGAGCAGGACGACACCTGGTTTGTGTCTTTCCAGCACATATAGACGCACACACATACACACATGCGCACATTCCTACATCATTCCGGAACAGATGCTGATTATTACACTCTTCAAACCTCCTTTGTCGTGACGGGCGTTGCAGTCGGTTGCACAGCTGGCATGGGATTAGGAAGTACCTGGTCCATGTGTTTGAGCAGTGGTACTTGGATACCGATGCGCAGACAGCGAGGGAGAAGACGAACACATCCTCCCGGACCAAGCAATGACCTTCAGGAGTGGAATTTTAGATAAGCCTCTATTTTCCTCGCTCTCTGGGAGAATATAACTGTTTAAGGCATCACGAAAGCTGCAGTTTTTCCAGACTGCTCACAGACTGACAATTTATACGCTGACTTCTTTTTAAGAATCACAAGACTGAGTGCATTATTCGCCAGGACTGCTGGAAGACCTTGTCCTTCACAGAAACATTTATTTTGAGAATGATAAGCAGCTGTCATTAAACCTGACGCACGGCACGCAGAATGAGAACAGGTTGATATGGGGCAGGATGGATAAATGGAGTTTTTTCGGCATGGTGGGAAAGAGAAAAAAATTGTCATTGTCATCAACAACGGTATTAAACGTGTCACTTCGGGGCTGCCTGACACTTAGGGCTATAGATAGCTGAGCTCTCCCCTTCTGCTGACAAATGTGGGAGACAATGGCAGTACGTCTTGTCTGTGGCTGTCTCCGTGTGCCCACGGAGAACGGGATGGAGCAGCTCTACCTGCGTAATCTTTGAGGGGTTAGGCAGGCTTCAGCCGGTGTGAGATCACCTGCTGCACACCTGTAAATAATGTTATCAAGGAGAGATGGGGCATTGTGTAGACACACACACACATATATGTGCTGTATGGTGCAAAAGCCTTAGGCACAAGGCTGCTTGACCCAAGTAACTCAAATACTTGAGTACTTATTAACTTAGGAATTTGTCAGTGTTAGCTTACGATACACGGCGCGCAGGGGTGGAGTGTTGATACCACGTCCAATAGCATCCCACTCATTTTCATTTGGGGATAGGTCTTGTGATGCGGCTGGCCATGCCATGTTATCAGTGTGTTCAAGGCAAGCTCTTGAGACAGCAGCAGTATGTGGACGAGCGTTGTCCTGTTGGAATAGTGCACCAGTGTGTGCGTTCAGAAAAGTAAGGGCCACTGGTTGCAGGACTTCATTAATGTCACGTTGGGCCGTCAAAGGGCAGGTAATGAAGACCAAAGGTGATCTGGCATCGTATGAAATTGCACCCCACACCATGACAAGTCACGTGCGTGACCAAGCGTGACACTTGAATCATTCACATGTCTCACAATGTCAAACCTACTCATCTAGTTTCATTCCTATTAGTTGCTTCCTTCCCTGCCGATTGGTAGAGATGGCACAATCAAGTTGAGTTAAGTTCAACACCTTCTTCATTAAGATATACTGACTCAAAATGTGCTTTACCAAAAAGTTGAAAACAGTTTTTATATTTCTAATGTATGAAAAATGTTAATGACAAGTAAAAATCTTTGCTGCTTTACTTAAGGATACATCATAAACCCATACTAGGCATTTATACCACCTCGGCTTCTCAGGCAATACAAAGCTGGTATACCATGGAGACATGACAACCTTGATAAATCATGTCAAATATGTAATCATAGTGATCCTTGTACTGCCATTTACAATGTCTCTGACTCAGGTCCGCCATGCTTCAGACAGGAATATTAGCACTTTATTCTCCTTATTATGTCTAATGAAACAGTTTTACTATGACAGCATAAACAACAGTCACAAGTTTACACACTGGAGAGTATCATAAATGTAAAAGTGTGTGATTTGACTGGATCTCTACGAAGTTTCTGCTTCACTTAGGCG
>CM067482.1:26660029-26691705 GCA_034552555.1 Semaprochilodus insignis | reverse complement strand
ATCAGAACTGATTCCACCATTCAAATGCTACTAAAAGTGTGTTCAGATAAATATATATCACCACTATAGTCCTGTTTTAAGAATTAATTGCAAACTAGTTTAAAACTGTATTATTCGCTTCCACACATTTAGCTGTAGGTGTATAATTACAGACTGTAGCCAATATGCTGATGCACAATTTGTCAGCCACCCTCTACCCAATTCATCACTGACCAGTTTCTGACCCCAGGACTGCTGCCAATTGGATTTTTGGGTGCTAGATCATTTTCCACACAGCGGTAACACTGACATGGTAGTGCGTGGTGCTGGTACGAGTTTATCAGGCACAGTGTTGCTGCTGGGTATTTTATGCACTGCTAGGGTCTGCCATCCAAAGACATCCGGAAAAGAATACTTCTGTGGTCAGAAACTGACTGGTGATGAAGAGCTACAGAATAGCTAACACAGCTGAGCCCTAGTAGACGTAGTCTCTAACTGTACATGATAGCGCTGAAGCTATAAGGCAAGTAAAGGAATCAGCGAATATATATCTCAGCAATCTACAGTGTGAAATGCGATCCTCTCCTCGTTTTATGAAAACGTCGTAGGGAGCACTGAAAGTAAATGCCTATATATTTGCCTGTGTATGTCTGCACTTTAAAGCTGACAAGTATCGCTGCTCAAACTGACACATAATATAAACCCAACAAAGAGGCGTCTTTCTTTATTGTTAACGCAAACTCAACCATGTGCCAAATACATATTGAAAACAAAATTGCAGAATTTCAATATCCAAGACTCAGAAAACAGAACCGTAGCTCTTGCATGGCAAATCAGTTTTTTTTCCGTTTCCTCCCCATTTGAAATCTGCAGCCTTGAGAATCCTCTCTCTGCTGTCTGGGCTCTTGATAATGAGGGCTGATTTCCCTGACAGTGGGCAAATAAAACTCGCATGCAGCGGCGGTGCTGCGGTCAAAAGACTCTTCTCCTGAGCCCAGCGGTTCACCTGCTGAAAAGAGATATGCATTCGCAGGACTGCGGCGCCACAGTTAAAGAGATTTGGGCTGCTTTCATTAACGCCCCATCACAGAGCAGGGATGGGCTTTTAGATCCGGCCGAGGTTTATCTTCAGGACTGCATCACTCCCCGCTCGAGGAAACGCTCCGTCAGGGGGGAAAACCAGCTCGCTGTGTAGCTGTCGGTCTGTCCGCCTCTCTTTCTTCCGTCTCCCGTTTAAGTTCTCTATCACGGTAAGCTGGTTCTAAAGGCTTCTGAAGTGAAAATGAGCAACAATAAATCATACTTCCCAGCTCGCATTCACAGCTGTGCTTGTACACTTCCATAAATTAAGCAAAGGCACAAGCCTGTATGCTCTAATCTTAGCCATTAGTCAGTCTAGAGAGCCATTACTAACTGGCTAGTTACTGTACAGTTTAAGTGTAATTTCAGTAATTTGTAATTATGGACTGAATTAGACAGTGGCCTTTAAATTTTATTTCCACTGTGTATTGGCAGGTTTGAGTATGCGCTTTCTTCTATTCTTGCTTTGATATCAAACAAGCATGGATAAAAGGTGAAGGATGTTTTTGTTTCTTTCTGAGAAACATTGTAAACATGCCACTACATTTTCATGGCAATCGAGTAAAAATAAACCATCTTCTTCTACATATCAGCACAAATGTGTATCCATTGCAAGTTCAGAATCTGCACCTTTAACGGAAGTTCTTTGTTCCAACAGACAATGTAAGCTCACGGGAAAAATGAGTCACCTTGCAAGTTTAAGGTGGTAGTAAATTCAGGCTCCTGCAGATGGTGCTGCACAAGGATGATCAGCCTAGAAATACCTGAAGGGTGTGTGACAGGATTCATAGATTGAGAAGAGGTGGCACAGTGCAGTCAATGTCTCACTCCACGTATGGAGAAATGGGTCCAAAGCAGATTTGCGCATTCACTTTTTTGACTCCATTCAGCGTACCAAAGACCATATGGTAGAGAAATACTTCCTGTTAACTGCGCATTTGCGTACACATGATGGCAGCCTCATGTATCCTGCGTCCATTTGGTGCATTGGTTGTGTACATCCTCAGAAATTAACGTTACTGATATACAAGGTACAATACACACAAAAATGCTATTGGCAGTGCAGGCACTCAGCAGCATCAAAAGTTTTGGAGAATGGTTGTGTGGCCAAGTCTACAATTACCTTCATCTCTATGATGTGTTGTCACTTCACAGTGACAAATCTGCTTGTCAGCACAGCTAGCGAGAGGTCAGTATTACTGTAAAAGTAGATATGGAAACAAATCTGAGACCGTTATGTCCATGCATGGTGGAAAATTCTGGCCAAACAGAATGGTCTGTCCTCTAGAAGAAGGCTCCAGTAACACGCCTAGCAAACAGGTAAGTACGTGAACAGTTATGTTCATGATGCAACCAGATGTGTATGTGAACGCATGACAGCAAGTATATCTCTACCATATGGTCTTTGGTAGGTGTATGGAAGTGTATGGTCATACAGGTCTAACAGCAGTGGCTAAAATCCCAGTCTACAGGAAATTCACCTCAGAATTGTGCCAGAGAAGGCATCTACCAAATCTGGCCCAACTGCGCAATTCTTTGATGCAAGAGTGTCTGAACATTGATGTGGCCTACATCGAAAAACTTGTCCAGTACACGCCAAATCAAATCAAAAAACAGCTGTTATTGGTGCTAGCGTTGGTATTACACGCTATTAGGTACGTTTCAGTCACAGGTGACTCTTTTTTGTCCGGTGAGCTCATGAAATAATTCACATCAAATAATACAATGCTTTGGTTATCGCTGGAGATTAAGGAAGTATAAGGGTTAAACCTACTTGCTTACATTAGGTCACTAGGAACCCTTTCCTTGCAATTCCAACAGCTTAATCAGTGCGAAATGAATGGCGCCTCTTTCATACCCCCAAACTAAATATGCAATCACTAGCTTTTGTCTGGGCATGCATTGTCGACGTTCGGCGCAAAGTAATTAAACTGTGCTTTTTGCTACGTGAGTTCATTTTGTGACGCGCTCTCCGGAGTATCGATGAATGCTGGCAGATGTTCCCTTTACAATGTAGGAAAGACCCGAAGAGGGAAGACTGCAAAAGAGCGGATGGGAACGCTGTGTGCATATCAATCAGCTGCCACCATCAAACACTACCACTGCACACTCGGTTATGTTGAAACTACTCCCTCCCTCCCCACAGCCAACGAGACTTTGAGTGTTCACCTGTGGTGTCAGTGCCCTTCCCTGCTGTTTATGATGAGCTTTTAAAGGCCCTTCCTAAGGCCCTGAGTTGTAAAGCTTTGGGAGCAGTTTCTTGAAAGCGTGGCAGTGTTAAGCTCAAGTTAAGTGTTACGCAGACTGTTCAAAGTCTTACTTTTTCCACTGTGGTCTTTTTTTCAATTGTGGCACAGGGCTAGTACTAGTACTGCAATTATAATGCTACATATTGCAATTGCAAATGCAAATCTGAATACCACAACACTCTTCAGTGAATGGGCAAGTACTCTCACAACACTGCGATTAGTTACAGGGTTCATTTGCATATAGCAGCATACAGCAATAGCAACACTTTGCAATAGCAACATTGCCAAGACCAATACTATGGTAATAATAAACACAACAACATATTGGACAACTCTATTTGGGGCACACTGCTCGGCTCAAAGCTAACTTTATTCCCTTCACTGCTAGCACTTACACACTAGAGCAATTACAAGCAGCATTGCTGTCCTACCTGACTCGATGAACTCATTGTTGGAGGCCATCCAGGACTCTTTGCACTTGCGGAGACTGTCTTCCATGGCTTTGATGTCAGTGAAGGGGCAGTTGCATTCAGGGAACTTTGTGGAACATCGGCACCAGCAGTCGTTGTTACGGCACAAGAGCTCACCCTCTGAATTACATGCCACGTAGCTGAGGGCCGCCTCCACAAAGCGGTTCCGCAGGAAGTCTGGTAGAACATCTTGTAAACCTGGGTTTAGAGGGAGGACAGAATTTCCTTAATGCACGGAACACTGCTCGGTTTCCTTTGGAGACCATGTGGCTATGCTCTAATATATTTGAGCCATCTTTAAAGTGTATAGTTACAGACTTTTCAGAGTTAACAACGTTTTCTGACCTCTTTAACAACCAATAATGTGTCTGTATTACAACCCGAGTATACACCCCAAGTAGGCACAGTATCGAATGTTAAAGTGGTCCAAAAAATGTCCAAAAATTCTTAAAAGAGTTACTGTACTACAGAAAAGTTAGAGACTACACTTTTATTTATTCAGTTTCCAGTCAAAACAGCCATTAAGCACAAGATGTAAGAGCACATTCTTTACTGTCAGTGGAAAAGAAAGCATGAAACATACCGTACTGTGCAAAATGCATAGAAACCCAGGCACACTTGATTTAACACAATGAAGCATCAATTTTCCAAATCAGGTAACTACAAACAGCAATGGGCTTCCTGAAGGATGTATGGTTTATTATTGGCATTTGTTCTAATATTAGTGGGTTTTTTTTGAGCAAATGCTTCCTCAGTGTGTAAGATGAGGCAACCTGTCAACTCATACTCCAAACAATAAGGGGGACCATATCATCATAAAATTGTGGTGTCCACCTTTATTGTGAGAAACGCACAGTTTGTTTATTGTTTATTTGTTTATTGGGTAGGTACTTTTAATTTAAATATTGTAACCCTCAGGGTTGTCAGGAGAAGCTTGGGCGACTCAAGGCGAGTCCAAGTCTTTGTACAAAAGAAAACAGCCCAACATAGACAATTCATCTCTTTAGAAAAATTTATCTGAGCTGCCTAAAACTGAACTACCTACAATCCAACTACAGTTTCCCAAGGTGGCTACAAACAGTGCCCAGCAGTACTGGAACCTAACTAGGGCTGCAGTGTATGTCCTTTATACCACCTCTGTGAAGTGCTGGTTAACCCGTGCATGCAATGTGCTATTACCGCTAAGAGAGGCTAGCAGGCTTAGTAGACAGAGTGAAGCCACGCTGTGAGCTCTGGAGCGGTCTAAAAGGAAATCAGTTGGCCTGGAGATTCTGATTTGAAGAGGTTGAAGAGAAGCCAAGAGCGTCTCCAGTGGTGGAAAGTAACAGCAATGATAACTCTTGTCTTGCTTCTATTTATATCACTTTGTTTGTTTGCTATTTGTTTGCTGTCAAAAGGATTAGTGCCAAAGATGGACCACGTTGATTGCTTGGTAGGAGCTTCAGCCATCGTTGTGTTTACTCTTACTCTTACTGTCATTGGCTACCTGTGCTTGAATGATCTAACTGGGAGCACAACCTTCAACATGATTGACAGTAGGTTAGAAAACACCATCAGAGCAGTGCTACTTCTTCATCCGTTCATGTTTGATTGATGGAAGGCTCTTCACTACAGTGACTCACTATCGCCTAATAATAGGTACAAAGTGATATACACTCATCATCAAAAGAATAGCAGCACCCCGAAGGAAGTTTCGGACTGCAATGCTTATGGGAAGGAAGAAAAAGGTTACTAGTAACAATAAATGATGATAAATTTAGACTGATGTGGGCGATATTTATTGAGCTACACATACAGATGTAGTGTCTCTCAGTACGGCGTCAGGCCGCCACATGGAACATGCCAGATGTCTCAGCATTGAGTTGTAGAGTTTCCTAATGGTGTCATGTGATGATACATCCCATGCAGCCTGAATATTCTCACATGGTTACTGCAGATTTTGTGGTAGGGTTGTAGGTGGAGTGACACCAGACCTTCTGGGTGTGTGACGCATGACAACAAACAGCTCATCTTGGCACTGACTACGCTGCCTCCACACACGGATTCGTTGGTCTCCACCGAGACAAAAGAGGGTCTCGTTACACTGGCACTGAATATAACCCACTGGCATTCTGAGTCACTTCTTTACAGTGTGCCCCACACAACATTACAGTCTTTGGAGACATTGATGTGGTGTTAAGGGCAGTTGTCGTGATATTCTGTGTGCATGTAGTCCTGCGTTGTGCAGCCATCTGCCAATGGTGCTGGCACCAACAGGATGACTCATGGAGTCACAATGTCAAACCTACCCACCAAGTTTCATTCCTGTGGGTTGATTCCTTCTGGGTGCAACTATTTGTGCAGCTATTCTTTTGATGATGAGTGTAAGAAGACAGGATGGCCCAGGGCTAGCTGGTTAGCAGGTTAGCATGCTAGAATGATGTCTGTTTACGACAACCAGTTTAGTAGGAACCTGGTAAAAATCTTGTTAAGTTGCACAAACCTATGAGCATGTATTTATAGAGCCCCTACCTGACCCTGCTTCCATTTCCCTTCTCCTTTCCCCCATGTGCCCCTGAAGTAATATCTTTTCTATTTTAAGTCTATGTTCAGAACAATACAATAAGCCCTAGCTCTTTCTCCTCCATTATCCTCTATAGATTGAGCCGTGGGCAGACAGCTGATGGAATGTAAAGTGGGTCAGGCGCTAGGCTGGCGTGGCCAGGCCGACTGTGTGTACTCACACTGCACAATTTGGTACAGAAGACTGCCACGGTAGCTCTGTAATTGGGTAATGGGATGAATAAAGACCAACGATCTCCATGGCAAGGTCATTCGGCCATAAACTGCTGTCATGAACTACAGGCGTGCTGCAGACAGGGAATCAATGCCGCCACGGTGGTATTCTCCCACCCGCTCAGATATTTTGATAGCAGTGAGTAATGTGAGTATTGACATTTATGTAGGAACTTAATTATTGATGATTGGAGAGATTGGGCTGTCCTGCAAAAGGGCATTATAACAGGGCATGACATGGAGGGATGATAAATGTTGCCAGCAAGAAGCCTTTTTTTTCATGCAGTACACTCAGTTAAGTATTCAGACTTTTTTACTCTATATATATATCCAACAAAAAACATAAAACATGTTTGTTCATTTTTGTTGATTCTGCCTGTTCTACATCATTTGAACTGCTGTTCCCACTTTGTGTAAATGTAATGATGAATATGGCCCAAAAGAGAAAACAAGAACTGTTCCCATTTTAGAGATACCCGTTTTTCTTTGGACAGCAACCATATACAAAAAATGCTGTTCCACTTCTGTTATAACCATAACAGTTTTTTAGCCACTCCATTTCTGCATTTTAGAGATGGAGGTAGGATTGCATGCTTGTCCCTCATGGCCACATAGTGAGTAGATAGATAGATAGATAGATAGATAGATAGATAGATAGATAGATAGATAGATAGATAGACAGATAGATAGATAGATAGATAGATAGATACTTTATTGATCCCGAAGGAAATTTAGCAGCCAGTAGCAGTTTGTACACAGTACAAAAACAAAGAGGGTTGTACAGAATGAACCCAAATAGGTAGGTACCGGCTCAGCAAAAAAAAAAAAAAATTATTAACTGTTAAACTATAAACTATAAAGTTACATCCTATTGTTTTGAAATGAAGTCAATATGAAGTAAAGGTCTGAAAATGTCTAACATTCTGTCATTACAGAAACAAAGCTTTCTTGAGTTTTATTAAAGAATATTATGATTTAAATATTAGCATCTGCTCAAACCTGTGTTTGCTAGTCATGTACTGACTAGCTTTTTTAAGTTATGCTTAAAATGAGCTAACATGGTCTATGAGCTAACAGTCACTAGGCCTCTAGTCAGTTTTTATGATTTTATGATAGTTTTGGTGACAAAGTAGATTAACTAATATAATATAATTAATATAATCTAAATAATATATATATTAAAAAAAACATATTTAAGATATAGGGTCAGGATTTTAGTCTAAAGCCTAAAGTAAAATGTGTTTTCAGCTCTGACGTTGAAGCAATGTTTTAGAATAATCTATATACGGGAACTACACAGCAGAGTCACATGATTTGCCACCAGCAAATATCCAGAGTAACCGCCGTGTGCAGCATGGACAGCAGCTAGATGGGCTGGGAGTGACTCAGTAACGTCCTGGTAGGTCGTCACAGGTATCTGGAGCCATGCTGACTACAGTGCATCCCACAGATCCTCAGTTGGGTTCAAGTCTGTGGAATTAGTCGGCCAGGGTAGTACCTGGAAGTCTTGGTCATGCTATTCCAAACAATGTCGAACAACGGGCCCAAAGCAGATGTTAATGATTGGCTAAAAGGAGTGATTGCATTTGGGCATGCCAAAGACCATAGTGTGAAGGAAGCAGCTGAATCTGCACATGTATGGAAGCATACGGTCATACGGGTCTACCAGCAATGCCTAAAATCCCAGTCTCCAGGAAATTCTCCTCAGAATTGTGCCAGGGAAGGCATCCACCAAATCTGGTCCAATGGTGCAATTCTTTAATGCAAGAGTATCTCAACATTGATGTGGCCTACACCCCGAAACTTGCCAAATCCATCGCAGCTGTTATTCATGCTTGTAGAGGTATTACACGCTATTAGGTATGCTTCAGGCACAGGTGACTCACTTTTTGTCCGCTGCGCTTACATATGTATGTATTAAAAAAACACCTTGTTTTTTGCTGGCAACTGTGTGATCATCCGAGCATTCTAATCAACACTGCCCTATGAATTACTTATGAAATCGTTCGATTATGAATACATTAATCCTCCCGCTATCCCTCTGCCAGTGAGTGCGATCCAGATTTCACAGCCCAGCTGTGGGTGTTGAGCACCTGCTAATTATATTATCTGAGAGGAAAAAAAAAACCCTCTTCTCACTTTCACCAGATCTGACACTCTTCAAGAGAGAATCGATTCCTTTTGCCTCCGTTTGCATGCTTTTCAAATTCTCTTTTTCCCGGTATGAATATTTATGGGATGCGTTCCTCAGTATTTATTCTCTGAATCGTGGAAAAACAAGAGACGTAATTAGATGCAGTCTTCCTCTCAAGCCCTGGCTTCTGCTGGGTACAGAGCCAACAGTGTGGGGAGGCGCACAAAAGAGACCGACTTGGATGGCTTTCATTCCGGAGACAGCTAAATAACAGCTCTTGTGCCCCCTCCTCCTCAATCTCGGCCTCTTCACAGAGACAGAAACAGAGCGATGCCATTCCCCCCCCCCTCCTCAGTAGGATTACTGTGGTCTTCAATGATATCTAAAGACTGAAGTTTCCCCCTCATTTCAATGCATCCCCCTTTTAATGGCTCATACCCAACCATCTCTAGTAGGAAGGAAAAAAGCAAGCTAATAGAGCGTGGAGAGGTCTTCAGCAATTCAGCAGAACAGATGAAACGCACCAAGTTGAAACATGACCTGCTCAAATGTAGGCCTTGGGCTCCCTCCATGCTGGTGCTTTTTTACTCTCTCCGTTTCTGATGTGGGCTTTCGGGTGCCCCATCCTCAGCTTATTAAAGTAATTACAGGATTCTGGTCAGCAGGGTGCTAGCTTCGGGAGGCGGCAGCATTAAGCGCGTTGATGTTTTAAATGTCAAACCTGAAGAAAGTGGCGAAAGTGGCACAGGCCAGGTGTATGATTAGCAGTAGCTCCGAGGCTAAACACCTCTGGGTTCTCTTTTTTCTTTTCTGCCACTTGCTTTTCTCTTTGCATTAGTAGCCACCCGACTTGCGGTGGCACTGCTGTCACAAGAGTGTGAAGGGAATTAAGATTAGCTGAAATGCCTGCCCTCAGGTAGCCCCTCGTGTGCTCTAAAAGCATGTAGCTTTTAGCACTCCTCAGCCTGGTATGAACTCCAAAGCTCTACTCTCATGCTGCACTTATTTATTTATATATTTACACTCATCGTCAAAAAAATACCTACACCCAGAAGGAAGATTGCAATGCTATTGGGAAGGAAGATAAAGGTTACCAGGAACAATAAATGCTGAAAAATTTAGACTGATATGAGCAATATTTATTGAGCCACAAATAGCAGTCTTTGGTGACGTTGACGTGGTGTTAAGGACAGTCATTGTAATGGTCTGTGAGCGTGCAGTCTTGTGTAGTGCTGCCGTCTGCCAATGGTGCTGGCGCCATGGAGGGCATCACTGCTCACTGAATCGTCTGCAATCGTGGCTGTTGGGTCAGTCAGGTACAGTGATAAGACCCGTCCTTGCTTACATCACATGCACAGTCGACCATGAAACTTAAATCATTCGCATGCCTCACAATGTCAAACCTACCCACCAAGTTTCATTCCTGTCGGTTGATTCCTTCTGGGTGCAACTATTTGTGCAACTGTTTTTTTTTTTTTTTGACAATGAGTGTTTTTATTTATTTATTTATTTATTCCCTTTTTAGACTTATATTTAGACCCAAATTTAGGCAAAACATAAGCACACATCAGTGATCACAGTTGGCGTGGACTTTAAGGAAGGATGACACTCTAACTCAATCATTTAGTATGTGATATTCTACTGTGAAAACAGACGATTTAGCCAGTTGTCACCGCTGTAACAAAACCTTGTACTGCTAAAAGCTTCAGCTTCATAGAAGATGGAAAGTTAATACTGTGGCTGTCCAATGAAAAACATGTATCTCCATTTTTGTCGATTTTTACTTTTATGCATCATTTGAACACAGCAGCTGCCATTTACACTGTGTGAATATTTCATGATTATTGGACCAACAGAAATGAGTCAAAACTGCTTGGTAAAAGCAGTCTGGTTCCACTGACTTACATTTAAGTTAAATGAGGTTTTTGCCCTCTCCTGTAAAGTTGCCATTTCAGAGATACTTGTTTTTCTTTGGACAGTAATTTTAGCATTTCTATCAGCCCATTTGTCTCAAATTGTTCACATGATTTTGAAAAGACAACATCCAGGCAACATTCCTCAGCCGATCTCCATTAAATGGGCCAATTTGCAATGTGGTTAAGTGCCTTAGTGACTTAGTGGGAAATGGAAATGCTTTATTCATAAAAATGGGGGGGGTTGCGGATTCATGTCAGTCACAAGAATTAAAACTAAAGAAACAATCATGTCTCAAACTACTACAAACTTACTTCATTAGCGCTTGTTTATTTGTTGTCTACAGTCACGGCTTGGCATACATTCAGAGAGTTCTCACAGTTAAACACTGCTTCATACATCTCAGTTCATTACTCTGGTAATAATACAGAAAAAAAAAGTGTACACTGGGAATACTAGACTGGCTGAAAATGTAATTTGGCATCCATATATAATGATTAAAAAAGGTTCTGTTTTTTTTCTGGCCCAGCCTATTGTTTTATTATCAGATAATAAGTTATGTTTTATATAAATCTTAAGCTTTTATGGTTTTATATGGCAGCCCCAACTCATAAAAAAGATAATAAATTATAAATTAACTATTCTTCTTCTTCTTCTTCTTCTTCTTCTTCTTCTTATTATTATTATTATTTTGATCTTTGGGTGGTCCTGCAACAGATCAGAGCCTCTGTGGGATTTTGTGAGTCAATGCTACTATAGTTTCATACGTACAGATACTGTATTATGAGTATATTGAGTATAGTAAGGGGTCTGAAGGGCTGCAAAGTTGGTTATATGAAAGCAAAGGCCCGGTATCAGCGTCTGGATGAACGTCTGATGTGCATTGTGGGAATAGCCAGGCTTGCCGTAGGCCTCGGATTGTACTCATCAATTTTTCCTCTCCCCGGGGCCCTGCAAACAGAGCTATAATGTACAGTTTGGTATGCTTTCAGCCCGTACTAAGGGTATATGAACAATTCTCGCATTGCCTGCGTGCGCTGAATCATCTGGAGTTTTCTAGTCACAGACTTTGTGATTTATCCACAGCAAAAGTCAAAGGAGTTTGTTTTCTGTGTTGAAATAGCACCGAGAGACCAATAATAAATAAGTAGCCAATTAAAATAGGCGTCCCTGACCAGTTCTTGTCACCATAGCTCATGTTGTTATTTATATGTCCGACTCTTTAATAACTCTCATCCCCAGACTCATCTCCAGCATAATATCACAAACACTGATTCAAAAAAACAAACCAAAGCCAACAGCACATGCCCGAGCCGGAATCTTATCAGTCTGAAACATTTGCCAGCTTAAGCTTTTTTGCTTTTGGGCACACTGAGCTGTCCTTATGACCGTAACAATGGCTCGATGCTACAAGGGCACTCTACCTCCTACCACTCTTAGAACTAAATGTCTCCGTTATTCATCAGGTTTGCACATTTTGCCTTGTAGTGTCATGACACAAAAACCCCCCACTGCTGAATCTCTCAAGCATTAAATTATTTCCGCCGCTAAGTTAGTAAACACCAGCTGCAATGCTGTGCCACTCCATGCTATTCTCACATATGGCGTTACTGCTGTGAAAATCATTGCAGTTGTTACTTCAATATTGCAATATCAGAAGGGATATTTGAATCTCAATGCTGTAAATGGTGTTATATTCGTCTTGCTTTATGCAGATGCATGCTGAAGGAAATGATAATATAATGTAATATAAGCTCACTGGACAAAATGAGTCACCTGTGACTGAAACATACCTAATAGTGTGCACCAATAACAGCTGCAATTCCATTTGGCATGGACTGAACAAGTTTCTGGATGTGGGCGACATCAATGTTCAACCAATCTTGCGTCAAAGAGACGTGCAGTTGGGCCAGATTTGGTGGATGCCTTCCCTGGCACAATTCTGAGGAGAATTTCCTGTATTTTAGCCACTGCTGGTAGACCCTTATGACCGTATTTTGAGACCCATTTTCCACACATGGAACGAGACATTCACTGCACGGTACCACCTCGTCTCAACCTATGAATCCCGTCACTCACACCCCACAGGTACTTCTAGCCCCATTATCCTCGTGCAACGAGCCTACCACCTTAAACAAGCATGGTTAAGGACTAATTTTGGTCTCGGGAGCTTATAATATATATATAATCATATAGCAGCAGTGCAGTGATCATTTTGCCTTATTGAAATGGGAAGTGAAATGGGAAGTGTGGTCCAGCTACTTAAATTAATATTAAATTAATATTCATTTATATTCTGCTCTAATATTTTCCATAAAATCCCACCTACTGAGTTTGTTTACCAGCATCTAACACATGCATTTTAAATACACAGAATATACAGTCCGCCTCTGCAGGAAATCCTGGTTTTATTATTCTCCCACCCTGTTTAAAGATGCAATTAGTACATATTTAAACATGCAATGCGTGTGAATCACATATTACCAGTTTAACACTACTTTGAGGGTGTTGGGCCCCAGCAATATTGCTGTGTTTGATATACACATACCAGCTGCACACATATTGCCATCCTATTACCATATCAGTCAGTGTCTATTCTGTGTTAAGAATGATCCACCAATCAATAATGATCTTGTCACCAGCAGTCAAATGGTCAGAAACTGTCCAATGTTTTATCAGAGAGTGGCTGACAATTTATGCCCTACAACAGAAGGCTACAATCTGAAATTGTATATGTAATTTTCGTGTAGCTAACAACTATAAATGGTCCAGTATGTGGAAGCAAAATATAGGCTATGTCTTTCTAATGTGATGTAGTGATTGATTATTTTAAACAAAGTTTATATTTTTGAACAAAAGTAAATATACAAAACAGGTGCTTAAAGAATACCAATGATGCTAGCTCTACAAGGTGCTCAGTCAAAAAGTCAAAAATGGCAGCGTCTACAGTACTGTCCATTTTCCATTTAGATATATGTATAATAACATGGTATATAAAAGGAACGATATTTCACTGTACATTCAAATATAACATCAGTTCTTTCTGTATTTAGTGTATCCACACTTCCCATACTTTCCATTCAAGGAGGCTTATATATATATATATAATTTTTTTTTTCCTACACCTACACCTAAGTTCAGTGTTCAGTCTTGGAAGTTGGTGACATTTTCAGCTTCCCACAATCCAAGTAAGAAGATGTTGAGGTTCTGGACTTTGGACTGGTCAGACCATTGTTCTGAGAAAAATGAATTTTGTTTTCTGTTTGCTTTTCTTAGCAAGGGCTTCTTGACAGCTACACATGATTTCAGACTCATAGCATTGAACTGTTCTCAGCTCACAGTGTAAGGATGAACAGAATCTGGATTTTTCAGATCTGAATCAAAAGAAGAACTTAATTTTCGAACCTCCCTCACTGTTTATCCAAGGGTAATGGTTTTGTTTGGTGATCTACCATTCTGTAAAAATACAAAGTTGTTCTAACTTTAAGGCTGCCTTAAAATTTTGAGTTAACTGAATTTCAAGTAGTAAGTTAACTGAACAACAATCTGTGTTTTATGCCCACAAACTTATTATTACAAGTTCACACAGTTCAACATACTCAAGCAGCCCAGACACTGTCTTTTTTAAGTTAAAAGAACTTTAGGTTTTTCGCAATGCAGGTCTTGCACAGTTGTTATGGGTCCTATTATCTTGTATAGTGTATATGTATAGTGTGGTTTAGAAAAGTCCTGTTTTTTCCACTTATTTTCGACTGAATATTCCCTTCCTGGTACAAGTGGATTATGTTATATCCAGCTAATCTCCTTCAGAAATCTCTCCTGAAAAACGGAAAAAGGCAATGACTGAAAATGAAGTCAAATGAAGGGTGGTCTCTGACTTTTGCACAGTACTGTATATTGGCTTCCGTTAGCTTTGCGCTGTATGGTCTTGGGTAGAACCGCTGTACTGGGGAATGGGGCAGTCTATCACTAAAGGGTTGACTGCACTGTATCCCATAAGCATCATATTACTTTAGTATTACAAGCTGCACACAAGCAATCACAATCATAGAGCAAATGTGAGGGACTATGAAGAAGTAATAGAAAAGAGAAAAGAGAACCGCCCTTAGTGGGCTGTTCTGGACAGTGGGCTAGTTTAGCAGTGTGCTTTAAATATCACAGCCACGTTGACACGGTCAGACTCCAATGAGCGATAAGGAAGATCCAAAAACCCTTTTGTTAAGAGTTTACAGTAAGGCATTATAGTGATGAAGTGGACATATATTAGGGGGAACACAACGTCGGCTTACCTTTTAGGTGGATTTTATTCTCGGGGCTGTGTACCAACACGGAGCTGACAGAATCCAGGCTGTCGTAGTTGCTGCAACCAAGAGGCCCCGTTCTGGTCTCTGTTACCTAGGAAACAAGAGGATATTTTAATGCCTTATTACCGGAGAAATCAAGCACCTGTTTGTTCCTCTTTAGTGGTGGTAGAGTACTGGGCATAGGCCGTCATCTAAAACAAACTGAAACGCATCTGCAATCAGCTTGTGTCAATAGCCAAATGTCACCGCAGCTCATTCTGCCCTGTCAAGGCTCTTCTGAAACGGGCATATTTTCCTGCAATCTCCCATGTAAGAATGCAAAACGACGCCCTAGAAACTCCGGCAACGGGTGCCAATGTAATATTAATTTCAAATCAGGGATGCAGCGAGCTGTGTGCAACTGCACAGTATGAGCTCGGTCCCCATATCAAACGGGGAGATGACTTTGTCTGTTCTAAAATAACTCGCGCGCTGTCTATGACTCTAATCCCTTGCTGAACTAAAGAGATAACGCCGTTTATTATTGTATTCATCTCCAGGCCTTTGCCAGATGCATGTCTTTTGGTTTATTGCCTATGACAGGCAAGTGCCACCTCCTCATTCAGGGAAGAGAATAGTGCCTAATCTTAGACTGAACGGATGTGGTCAGCATCTCTGCACAACATGTGCTCAACCCCATCCTGCAACAGTGATTGCAATAAGTCCAGGGAATACTGGCTGCAGCTAGTCCCAGTTTTTCCGTTCTCCTAATACTACAAAGGCATATAAACACACCAGTTTATGTCACACTGCTGCCTAAAAAGTCAAATAAAAAAAAAAAGCCAAATGGAAATGAAGTGCTAGGAAATACAGTAGGTTAGATAAAGCCTCCAGCTTTCAGTCACATTTCTCAACCGCAAGGGTTTGTTTGAGTTTCTAAATTGCTTCCTGGAGTCCTCTGGAGTCAATTAAGAACCCTTCTAGAAACTGTTTGGAGCTATATGAGGTTCTGTCGAGTAACCTGGAAGTGTCGCTTTCGAGCAAGTCTATCACAGAAGCAACTCTCAGCGAACCCAGTCTAGTTAAGGAAAGAGGCCACTGGGGCAAGGTCGCCAGGATGAATACAGTGGCTGCACCAGTAGCTGACCAAAAGTTCCAGCAGTCGTTCTATCTGGATTTAGTCCATAATGTTGGCTTGCTTCAGGAAGTGAAATATGATTAAACTAGTGACTTGGGAAATTTCTTTGTTCGCTCTGTTTTTGTTGGTCTTTCATTAAGTCTGCAAACAGAAGCACCCACTTGCATGGCACTAATAACAGGGTGAGATTTGGGGATTATTTCAGAAAGCATTATTGTTTCAGTTAGGCTCTCTGGCAAAAGTGTGTCCCGTGCTTCTCCAACTGGAAAAGTCTCACAAACTCGTTATCGAAACACCCCAGCACCCACCCCTTAGACCCCCTTGTCTCCGTTAATGAATTAGCATTATGACCAAAATCCAATTAAAGTGAAATTAACGAATAGTGCAAAGGGTCACATGAGGTGAGGGAAGAATCCATCCAATGCGTTCCTCCCACCCTCCAGCATTTGGAACATATGATACTGTAGATAAGTCTGCACTTTTCCACAATATGTGACATTTAGCAGTAGCACGCTATTGCAGTGCATTAAGGGTTATAAGTACAGTGTAGTCCTACTACAGTATTTACTTCTCTGTCCTGATTGCGCAATTTTGCATTATCTGTAGTATTATTCCTTGGTGGTGTTTAAACCAAGGGTATACAGTGACTACTGCCTAGTTCCCTTGATCACAACATCCTGCATTTTGGCCACTAAATACGCCAATATCACACCTGAATGTTACCATATTCACTAGCAGCAAAAGCACAACATTTTTTTAATGCAAAAAATATATCTGGTCAGCATTGTAAACCACAGCAGCCAGTGCACCTATTTCTGAAATTATTAAATATTTGTATATATTTCAATAAATACACTATACTGCCAAAAGTACTCACTCACCCATCCAAATCATTGAATTCAGGTGTTCCAAACACTTCCATTGCCACAGGGCCTATAAAATCAAGCACCTCTAGGCGAAAGAACAGGTCGCTCTCAGGAGCTCAGTGAATTCCAACTTTGTGGGAACAGTTTGGGGATGGCCCCTCCCTGTTCCAACATGACTGCACACCAGTGCACAAAGCAAGGTCCATAAAGACATGGATGAGCGAGTTTGGTGTGGAGTCCTGACCTCAACCAGATAGAACACCTTTGGGATGAATTACAGCGGAGACTGCGAGCCAGGCCTTCTCGTCCAACATCAGTGTCCGACCTCACAAATGTGCTTCTTTAAGAATAGTCAAAAATTCCCATAAACACCTTCCTAACCCTTGTGGAAAGCCTTCCCAGAAGAGTTGAAGCTGTTACAGCTGCAAAGGGTGGGCCGACATCATATTAAACCCCATGGATTAAGAAGCAAACGACGAGACGGCAGACGAGCAAATACTTTTGGCAATATAGTGTATGTTTATTGTGTATTGGTACTGTCCCATTAATTGTACATTAATTGAGTGTGCGTATGATGAAAATCTTTCTGTAATTCCGGCCATAAAGTCTTCATTTTGGCAACAAAGATTCACTGGCTGGGTGGCCTTAGTGGCCTGAGCAAACTTTTACAGCTGTCTACCTCTGGGGTTAAGGTACCACAGCTTATCTTGTCTGCTGGCGTTATAAGATCACTGGTATGTATCACTGGTATATCACTGGCATCCATTAGAAAATGTATCTTTTTTTTTGACGATATGTGAAAGACTTCCTTTTCTGACATGCATGATTTAAATTCTGTACATGCGCAGGCATCAGCTACTAGGTGTCATTGGGTTGTATGCCCCACCAAAACTAAAGAACTGCTTAGAAGAGTGCGGAAACAGCTTCTATAGTGAACCTACAACTGACAGTAGGGATTTTAAGATGCAGGTGTTCCACAGCAGTCAGAAAAACTGCTTCTCGTGCACATGTGTTTTACATGTGTGTTGCCAGATTCATGTTTTTTTTACTACAAATAGGTTGAAAGTTTTTGTTTGGGCTACTTTATAAATGCAGTGCGGCCATGAAAAAAATAGTTGTAATGTAAATGAATTAGAGAATTAGCATTTTTAAAAGTTTAACATTTTTAATCAAATACTTTGACTTAGTTCAGTGTATTTTGCTGTGTGGTTCTCGAGTCTCGCAGAAAAAGGATCAGCACCTTGTCTGTTCTCTAGACACTGTGCATCTGGGAGGCTCTGCTACCCTGCGAGTTCTGCATGCCATGAACAACAAAAGGAAGTGTTTTAAATTCAATTTTTAACTTAAAAGTTATTAATTATCAATTTATGTCAATTTTTAAGGTAAAAATGAATTTAAAACACGACCTTTTGTTGTTCATGTTGCATAACAATAATATTATGCAACAGTAGCAATGCAAAGCTATCATAGAAATGCAAAATAAATAATATTTACAATTTACATACATGCACCCATGATTCCTGCTCTTACCTTAACGTCATTCCCCACAAGTTAAACGTTGGTCATCAGATTAGAAGCCACAAACTATTTAACCCAATTGGCATGAACGTGAGATATGCAGAAACATATTTTTACATGATTGCAAAGATGAGAGCACATATTTTCAAAGATTTCAGTAATAAAAGAAAGCAGTTATTTGAAGTGGACAGGAAACTCTACACAGCACTAGCTCCTACTGATAACAGCTGTGGCAAGCTATCATATATATTTCTTCTTAATCTATTGTTGTAACAGGAGTTAGCCTGAGGCATATGGATGTACTGTATGTGTGCAGTCTTTTTATTATGAAAGACCTGAGCATCATCATCCCTGTGCGTAGCAGGGGTCAGAAAAACAGGCAGACCAAGATGCCACAGGACTATCCATATTTGAGAATCAAGAAAACTGGGAGGCTGAGGTAAAAACCAGAAGCAATACCGGTGAAACTAATACTGTGTCATAAAGGGTTCAAGATAAGTCTAGATTCTGAGTCAGGCTTTACTGAAAAACGCAGGAACAGCGTATAAAAGAAAGGGGAAAACATGGTGCTAAGGCTAGCTCTCAATTAGTACCTACTCCCTGAAGCTTGCTTTAATATGCACACCTTGCCCAGCCCTTCAAAATAAAAGTCCCTGCAGACATAATAATATATAATATACTATATATATATATATATATANACAGGAATAAAACTTGGTGGGTAGGTTTAACATTGTGAAACATGTTTCCCGCTCTGCCACACATGTGATGTAAGCAAGGACAGTGTTATTGGTGTACCTGACTGACCTAACAGCGATGATTGTGGAGATTCAGCAAGTAGTGATACCCTTAATACACACATATATACACCCTTAATACACACATATATATATATATATATATCTGAGGCATATATATATATATATATATATATATATATATATATATATATATATATATTAAATAAAAGATATACATTCAATATAACTGTTGTTTAATAAATCATGAAGGCTGCCCATACATAATAACAGATCAAAAATAATACTATGTGTCAGAAAGCTAAACAGCTCAATATGGTTTAAGACAAGTGTGCAGTGATGTGGGCATACAATTTGTACAACGCTAATTGGTGGATATAAGTTTCAATGCCTTGTTACCTATATTAGATGCTCACATCAGTAAAGAACTCGGGACACGAAAATCTTTCATTTTTGCAGCTTTCAGAGCCACAAACAAAAAAACGTGCGATTAACGTTTCTGCAGTTTAACAGCTGCTTTCAGAAGCCAGCTAACAGTAACAGCTGGTTAAACGACTGCTTCTGCCAGTGTCTCTTCTTTGTTAGGTTAACGAATGGTAGGTTAAAAGAGCTCCAATTACGTTGGGATCCAAAGGATGGAATTATTTTAAAAGAGGAGACCTGAAAATGGTCTGTGATGAGCTTCTTGAGCTTCCAGGATAGGATGAGGCAGACATTAAGTAGGCTCTGTGATTATAATGAGTACTTTAGACACTCAACAAACACATAGGTAAGTACCATAGTCAGAAAAATAACAGATATACAGACACAAAAACAAACAGCTGAACAAGAGTATACAAAGCTGACAAATATGCTACAGGTACACTACATTGTCAAAAGTATTCGCTCATCTGCCTTCACATACATATGAACTTGAGTGACATCCCATTCTTAATCCACAGGGTTTAATATGATGTCGGCCCACCATTTGCACATATAACATCTTCAACTCTCCTGGGAAGGCTTTCCACACAATTTAGGTAAATGCGTTTATGGGAAATTCTGACCATTCTTCCAGAAGCATACTGTGAGGTCAGACACTGATGTTGGACGAGAAGGCCTGGCTCACAGTCTCCGCTCTAATTCATCCCAAAGGTGTTCTATCTGGTTGAGGTCAGGACTCTGTGCAGACCAGTCAAGTTCTTCCACTCAAGTTCTTTACATAGACCTTGCTTTGTGCACTGGTGTGCAGTCATGTTGGAACAGGAAGGGGCCATCCCCAAACTGTTCCCACAAAGTTGGAACTCACTGAGCAGTCTGCATGCCTAGGTGCTTGGTTTTATACACCTGTGGCCATGGAAGTGATCGGAACACCTGAATTCAATGATTTGGATGGGTGAGTGAACACGTTTGGCAATATAGTATATATAAAATTTACACCTCGCAGATGATGCTATGGTATCAAGTCCGAGCTGCTAATTTAGCTGTCTGTCTAGTGGAGTGAACTGAATGTGGTGCATGCAAATTTGATTGTTTTTTGAATTTCTAGTGTAACTGTCTTGCTGCACATGAATAAAGTTGCAGAGTGTATTATCACAGAATGGCAAATTTGGATGCATCAGTGCCCTACATATTAAATGATGGGACCATCAGTGCTCTGCATCACTCCATGATGGTCAAACCTTTAAGAACTATAGGAGCTTAGATGTCCAGCCCATTTAGAATAAACCTCCATATAACCCTAATATTCAGCTTTATGCTTCATCTTGTCTTAATAAGATGCATATATGGGCTCAAGGAATTTAAGATAGTAAATGACCCCAGGCTATGTAAGAGTTTGTTGGTACAATGAATGATGCATTGGGCTTCACATTTTCCATTCAAATCCCTTAAAGAAGCATTTATTTCTTTATTTTTCTCTGTTCTATTTCTATACACTTTTTTCATAAGGCCAAAGAAAAGAAACTTCATCACAAAGATTTAGGCACTTCAGATACAAACAACAAGGACAAGTTATAACTGACAAGGCTTCCTGCACATCACTTACGAAAACATGCTACAGCAGCTTACTAGCAATTTCCTATGTACCGTAATACTGATAGACCCTATTTAAAATACGCTATACTGCCAAAAGTATTCGCTAGTCTGCCTTCACACGCATATGAACTTGAATCACATCCCATTCTTAATCCATAGGGTTTAATATGATGGCGGCCCACCCTTTGTAGCTATAACAGCTTCAACTCTTCCGGGAAGGCTTTCCACAAGGTTTAGGAAGGTGTTTATGGGAATTTTTGACCATTATTCCAGGAAAGCGCAACTATGAGGTCAGACTCTGATGTTGGACGAGAAGGCCTGGCTCGCAGTCTCTGCTCTAGTTCATCCCAAAGGTGTTCTATTGGGTGGAGGTCAGGATGGGGTCTCAATGAATCCATAGGGCCCAGCTGTGTGCCCTCATATAGTCGGAATACAGCCCATTTTCCTCCCTGCAATAAGCTGAGCTGGCTGTGGACCGAGTTGTGGGCAAAATGCATATGGGAGAGACTCATTTATCAAAAATGTCTCCACACAGCCCACACTGAATACACGTTTAGCTAAGAAGTTGAGGTACACTGCAGGCCTGAATTTAAATGTTTAGAAGTCTGCGGAGTGTGACAGGATATTAGGTGCAGAGTCTCAGTGCTTCATTGGACTTGACAGCTGATGTGACTTAGACATTGCTGTCACTTATCTCTGGCGGCGTCAGCTATCCAGAGCCACCTCCAGACAGACAAGGTGAAGGGTCTTCTTCCCCTCCCTGTTAAATGCTCTGGATCGCTCTGGGGACCACTCATGATCGCTCTCATTCCGTGACAAGACCGAACTAAGCGGGCCTGCATGGTAAAGTGTTTGCTTTGCAAAGCGTCCTGGAAACCCGTAACATGCATTTGCTATTTTCGAGGCTTTACCCAAAGGGACGGGCACCAAACGGACATGCAGAACGCCCTTGTTGTACCACTGAACAGAATGCACGGCCCCTTGTGCAGCGCGGATTCTGACATGGTTTTGCCATTACTACTTTTCTGCATTCCAGGTCGGATGCCTGGGAAATATATTAAAGATGTCTGTCCTACACAGAGGTGACTGTTAATAGTATGTCATTATGACAAATGAACATATTGGGAGAGTCCTTCATGGGTAATTGTAATACTAGGTTAACATCACGGAGCTAGGACCAGGTGCAGAAGTGCGTGCCAAAAGATGAATCGAAGTCAAATTCTAGTCTTTAACCATGCTCCGAAAACCGCCACGTTTAGATGAGTACCCACATGCCGACTGGGAAACATTTTAACACTCCAGCCACTTGTTTAATATTGGTTATTTTGCCACACGTGTAGAGCTAACATTTCCACAGCGTTCTCACAAGTACCCTCTCTTCCCAATGACATTTCCGAGTGCGCAAAACATAGACCACAGAAGTGCCTTTTTTTTTTTTTCTGCCTCTAGTGGCCTGCACAGCCCAGCTGATTTCAGTGCTTGTCCTTGCAAAACCTGATCACATTGAAACGTGCCTTGGTGGCGCTCGCTATATTTGACAACAAGCATCTGATTACACGGAGAGGTTGTGAAGTCTCTAAAAGCAGCATCCTTGGTGTGCCGCCACGCTCCCATTCCGGGGCGCGGAGCGTAATTGATCGCCCTTTATGGGATTATTGATGGGCCTGTTAGAACCCACTTCTGCTTTGGTGCCCAATTCATCAGTCTGATTTGCACAATGAGTACCCCAAAAAAAGGAAAATGCGCTCCCGAGTGGACTCAATGGCCCTGCAACGTCTCATTAGCTCTCCCCCGATAAGCACACCTGGCAGGTGGGGCTGCTTCCTGCTTTTGTAAAGCCCTTTCTGAGTTGCCACACTGCCGCAGCGCTACATGTGCACTATATTGCCAATGGTATTCGCTCGTCTGCTTTCACACGCATATGAACTTGAGTGACATCCCATTCTTAACCCATAGGGTTTAATATGATGTCAGCCCAAAGCTACAACAGCTTTAACTTTTCTGGGAAGGCTTTCCACAAAGGTAAGGAATGTGTTTATGGGAATTTCTGACCATTCTTCCAGAAGCGCATTTGTGAGGTCAGACACTGATGTTGGGCGAGAAGGTCTGGCTCGCAGTCTCCGCTCTAATTCATCCCAAAGGTGTTCTATTGGGTTGACGTCAGGACGCAGTCCGGTGCCTGGTGCGCAGTCATGTTGGACCAGGAAGGGGCCATCCCCAAACTGTTCCCACAAAGTTGGAATTCACTGAGCTCCTGAGAGTGACCCATTCTTTCGCTTAGGTGCTTGGTTTTATACACCTGTGGCCATGGGGGTGTTTGGAACACCTGCATTCAATGATTTTGATGGGTAAGTGAATACTTTTGGCAATGTAGTGTATATATTCTGAACATTACAGAAACAAGTTCCTGCTGCTGCCATGGGCTCTGTACACGGAGGTGGAATAATTCCTAGTGAAAAGCTTATATAATGCCTGCACCTTCAGACAACAGTATGCTTCAGTAATATTACAGCTTGACAACTGTTTCTTATTCTTCTAGTCAAAGCGCTAGTTACTGAGAGAAGGTTGGAAGCATATATTGCAAATATAAAGGAAATGAAACCCTGTAGCTCTGTGGTCGTGCACTTTGATAAGGAGTCATAAAGGATCTGTAGCAAATTGAACTTTCTCTGCAGATGTGGCATTGAGAAAACTCTGGCTAATGAAAAGCATGATGCAACCCAGAGGGGGTTTTATTTTCCAACAGTCTTTCAGTCTGCTTCATCCCAATGAACACACACTCTTTCATTACCAGCCGTGCACGGCTGCTTGCACTGAGACTCGGATGGCTATGAGAATCATTACCCTCTTGTTCATTAGAATCTGATTATGCAACAGGGACAAAGAAAGCAGTGATTCTGAGAGGTCTGATAATAAAACCCTCAGGGCCCGGTTTTCGTGATCGCAGTGCAAGCGCAGTAATAAGACACAATGTGACAGCACTGGCGCACGTAGATATAGCAGACACAATTGAGTCACATTATTATGACCACCAGCTAATATCCAGACTAACCTCTGTGTGGAGCACGGACAGCAGCTAGACGGGCTGGGAGTGACTCTGTAAAGTCCTGGTAGGTTGTTACAGGTTTCTGGAGCCAGTGCATCACAGCTGCTGGAGGGTGCATGGGGGAGGATCCCTACAGCGAACAAGATGATCAAGATGGTACCACAGATGCTCAATTGGGTTCAAGTCTGGGGAATTAGGGGGCCAGGATAGTACTTGGAAGTCTTGGTCATGCTCTTCCAACCAATGTCAGACATTTCTAGCCTTGTGACATTGTTTTGCTGGAAGATCCCATCTGGCCCAGGGAAGATCATCAGCATCTATGGGTGTACATGATCTGCAAGGATGGATTCATACCCAAATCGGTTGAGAGTGGTTTCCACATGGATGAGAGGGCCCATTCTTCATGAGCTACGCAGTGGTGCCATCAAAAGTAGGAAGTGGTCATAATAATGTGACTCGACTGTGTATAAAAGTTAGATGTGCTGCAGCAATGTCCCATCAAAAACTGGACTTTTTTTGCTAATGTAATGTAATAGTGCCTTATGTTTTCCATGATATCTATTTTAGAAAAAATGTATAATGTAAAAAAAAAACAGAAAAAAAGAATTTTAAATGCATTTATATCTATATGTGATTTATATCTAACAATAATATAGTTAGTGTTATCATTTCCTTAAACTGTCTATTTCAGTTGTATAATGTATACGGCTCTGGTTGCCCCATTTGATTTGCTGGATGTGTCTCCTCACTTTTCAGACATCCATAAACACGTTTGTCCTTGACATTGAGTTTAAAACTTTTAAATAAATAAACATTCCTGTAATAATTGCACATTTTAAATGGTTCTTCTGAGGTCATACACCTGACATGGTCAATTAAACCTTTCTAAAAAATCTATTAAAATTGTATATCTTTCTGATTTCTGCCCTTGGTATTGGTTAATGAAGGTCTCTCGGGGTCTTCTTTATGATGCAATACCCTGGCCTCTCTTTGGTAAAAGCATGTCGAAATAAAATTCCTCTAATAAAAGTCTTTATGCTGGCAAAACAAAAAGGTGTTATTTTCATATATTGTATTTCACTGTCAAAAAAAAAAAGTGTGCCACTGTAAAACATGGGGAAATGAGCAAATGTGTGTTTTGTGTTGAATTTAGTTACATTTTTATCATATGCTTTAAAGAACAACTAGTAATAGTAGTAGTAGAAATTATTAGTAATCAGTTTATTATTATTATTCTTTTTTCTTTTTTTCATTATTATTATTCCTTATAACTGTAATAATAATAATCATGTGGGGAACAATTCAAACAATGTTCATTAAATGTAATTAAATTAAAACCCAATGGAAAAATTAATACAGAAAAGCAGATAAATAAAAAAGCACTGCAGTTAGCAGTAGGTTATATCTATTAAGCAATATCAAAGCGAAAGGTTATTCTATGAACAGCATAATGGTTTAATAACTTGGTGCTTTTATACAGAATTGATGATAAAAATACACCCACCCCATGCTTAGATTCGATTCACAATTCTGAGTTACTACATGATACGATGTTCCAAACAATCTCTAGGAACAACAGATGATGACTATAATAGTATTGTTGCACATTTTGCTAATGACACTAGATCCAACAGGAGGATACAAGGCAGGAGGAGTGCTGGAATGAGTTACTGATGGTGCTGATTGTTTGCAAACTTAAATAGACCCCAGAATTAATACAGTGTCCATTCTCCAGCATGCACTTCTCCACAGTTTTGTACTGCGATATCATAAGATTACAATGCACTGCTATGCCATAATGTACGTCCACATACCTGTGAGAAATGGCACACTATTTTCCTGCTTGAGGTCATGAAAATACCATACAGCCCATGCATTTACGGTAGTGTCTTCAGATGCTGCAGCGTGAGTGCAGTTTTGAAACTAAACAGCAACTAAGTGCAGGCAAGAGATTAAGCATCTGCACACAGCCAAATTATTAATGTAGCACTTGCATCAACACAAAAATAGAGCTCAAACTGAGCAATGTGTTACACAACCCTTTGCTTTCCGATAATGCAACTTCTTTCAAGTTGACGCAAAGGTCACTCTAAATTAATCACATTGTTTCAACTAGCGGAGTCCGATGATCTGCGTACTCCCACTCTACAGCTGAAGTTAGGGTCAGCTGATCCGTCATGCTATTAGCAGCGCTGCTTAAAAGTAACATTAAGAGACTTATGCTGTTGAAGAATTACCATGGCAACAAACTCTAGCGCTATTCATAACTGTTGTTCTACCTGCACAAAATAAAAATAACTGATGATCTTTTCAGTGGCTATAATATAAAAGTATACATACTGCAAAAAAATGATTTCTTAGCAGGGAAAATGATCTTATACACTATACTGCCAAAAGTATTCACTCACCCATCCAAATCATTGAATGCAGGTGTTCCAAACACTGCCATGGCCATAGGTGTATAAAACCAAGCACCTGCGCAAAAGAATGGGTTGCTTTCAGGAGCTCAGTGAATTCCAACTTTGTGGGAACAGTTTGGGGATGGCCCCTTCCTATTCCAATATGACTGCGCACCAGTGCACAGAGCAAGGTCCACAAAGACATGGATGAGCGAGTTTGGTGTGGAGAACTTGACTGGCCTGCACAGAGTCCTGACCTCAACCCGATAGAACACCTTCGGAATGAAATAGAACGGAGACTGCGAGCCAGGCCTTCTCGTCCAACATCAGTGTCTGACCTCACAGTTGCGCTTCTGGAAGAACGGTCAAAAATTCCCATAAACACATTCCTAACCCTTGTGGAAAGCCTTCCCAGAAGAGTTGAAGCTATTATAGGTGCAAAGGGTGGGCCGACATCATATTAAACCCTATGGATACTATTGGCAATATAGTGTATCTAAGTGATATATCTTAAACTTCTGATTTTGAGATTTTGAGTTTTATTGTTTCCAGATCTTTTTCCTTGTTTAAAGTGATTTTTGTAAGCGAAATGTTCTCACTATACTGGCAGATAATTTGACTTGTTTCAAATTATTTCTTAAAATAAGCAAAATGATTTACCAATATAGAGAAAAAAATTTTCTTAAAAAATTTGGTACTAAAATCACCTACAAAGGTACAAAATCTGGAAAACTATGACTTGGACAAATAAACAAACAAATGTAGGCCTCAAATGTCTATCACTACTTTTTCTCTTTGGTTCATTTTTATAGGTAAAAGCATGTCCGAAATCACATGCGCACATCTATGGCACATTAACAACTCAACACAGCTTGAGATGAGCATGTGACAGTGATAAATGGTCTCTATAAGCTCCGATTACTTGTTACCTACATTAGCATCATAACACCAGGGCAAAACTGATATTAGGAATGAAAACAAAAATTGCAAACAGATGCTACGCAATCATCTTCAAAAGTTCAATAAACGTCCGTTTGTTGTCTCTGTTATCATTTACTATATGTGTTTTTAATGAATGCAACCACAGTCACCAAAAAATATCTTAAACTTTCATCGTTGTCCAAAGAAAAACAAGTATCTACAAAATGGCAACTTTACAAGAGAAAAAAAAGTAATTTTAATGTAAGTCAGTGGAACCAGACTTTTTCCAAGCAGTTGTGGGCCATTTCTGTTGGTCCATTCATCATGAAATGTCCACACAGTGTCAACAGCAGCTGCTGTGTTCAAATGATGGATAAAAGTAAAAATTGACAAAAATGGAGATACATGTTTTTCTTTGGACAGCACAGATATTTTTAAGATATTTTTTTGCTCCCAGTGTTGTTGTTGTGTTGTTTCCTTTGTGAACCAAAATCTTGTCAATCTTTGCAAGCATTTTTCTCCAATTACTGATTACCATCCCAGCATGAGTTTTTTTGCACATATGCTTTAGAAAAAAAAATAAAAGATTGACTTTGGTCTGAAAAGTAGTTGCCGTTTTAGTAAAAAGGCTTAAACAGGCTGCATTTCTGTTAAAAACTCTTCTGCTACATTCACACATCAAGCCATCAAAGGATGTCCTCGACTTCATTGTCTCTCTAATTTGTGCCAGGTTTGAACTGGGTGGACTTGTGTAGGTAATACCTTTGCTGTTGTCCTCTGGCCAGCCCAAAAACATGTTCTGCGTAGTTCAGTGAAGACCACAACTTAACAACAATTCCAATTTTTGGACTTCACAATGTGTTTGGGGCCTCACCAGCTTTTGCTCACTGGATCATTTAACACAGGCTGTACAGTATCTCGAGAGCCGACTGTAAATAGTGTTTATCTATATTAGCTTCTTCAGACTTTTTGACAGCTATCTCCACATAATTTCATGGCAAACTGCACTTACCATAAATAATTTCTAAATATAAAAGTCCTTTACCTTAACAGTGCCTTAGACAGATAACCAGACATGTTTGCTATCAAAACCTTGTAGAAACCTTGTCATGTTTGTAGAACTGTCAGGCTGTAGTCTAGTTCTACACTATAAAAAATGATATCCTGACAAGTAAAATTATTTTAAATCTAGTTGCTTTTCAGTTTGAGATTGTTGTAAGCCCATTCTAATATTATTTAATTTATTTCCAGATATTCTTTACTTGTTTTAGGCAATGTAGTAAGACAAATAGTCTCACTATTTTGGCCGATCATTTGCTTATTTTAAGAAATTAGTTAGAAACAAGGCAAATTATCTGCCAGTATAGTGAGAAAATTGAACACAAATCAATTAAAACAAGTAAAAATGTCTGGAAACAGGTACAATATACTTAAGATGAGCTTAAAGCAATATCAAAATAGAATTTAAAGATGTATCAGCTACACATAAGACATTTTACTTGCCAAGAAAATATTTTTTGTAGTGTACTTGGTAATTATAATAGGCCTATCTATAGTCTACTCTGATACAGTCAGGGCAAAAAATGGGTCCAAAGTACAACAGTGTTTGGGTTATGGATAGAGTCCAGATTTAAACCCTATTAAACACAAACTTGGCAACATGTTTCAGCTGTTTTAAGCCATCAATTCCTTCTCTAGCTTACCCACTAAACTACTTAAAGGAATGTAAGGAAAAACCCCTCCATACTAACTCCATTCATCTGTTTGTGTAATGTTTTGTCATTAGGTCCATTAAAACCTTAATGTTTTGCCATTTTGGGCTTGGCCCATTTTTTTGCCCAGGAGTGTATGTAAAAGGAACAGAATCAAGCGATTTTAAATTTTGTTCAAACCAGTTTAGGAATGTTATGTTGGGGTAGGAACCTAAGAAGAGAAGTGTTTAATATTTTAGTTCTGTTCAGAGCAATACAATATGTTTCTAAGCCCTCAAGCAAACTGTGGACACCCAGCACGTCTGGGCTGATAGACTACATCTTGCCTTGCACTTCAAAAAATGACGTCCTGACAAGCAAGATGATCTTAAATTTAGTTAATATATCTTAAAATTCTTATGTTGAGATTGCTGTAAGCTCATTTTAATTTAACATACTTAATTCATTTCCAGACATTTGTTTATTTATAGTGAGAATATAGAGAGAAAATCTGACAAGTAAAAAATATATAAGTCTAGAAGCAATCACAATAATCTTAGAATGATCTTCCAACAATCTCAAAATGAGAATTTTAAGATATTTCAACTACATTTAAGACACTTTTACTTGCCAAGATATCATTTTTTTTGCACTGTGCAATCCATGAATCAGTTTGATTGACGATAATGTGGACTCCATTAACCTTGATGGCAGAGGTGGCGATTTGGAGGTGGTGGAGTCTCCTGAGGGTGCTCTCTCTGTCGGTAAAATAGGAGGCCGCCAGCTGGTGCAGGATTTCCAGGGATACCACCGAGCTGTTGCCGTTCCCTTCAGACTTCTTGCTGAGCCTCTGCTTGTCCAGAAAGATCGTGAGCGACTCCTCCCCTATAAAAGAGATCCGCACAGAACCCAGACTGTGAGGCACGGAAACTGGCACACAAGAAGGAGTTTTCACTGTTCTTTTAAGACAAGTGACAACTCCTTCTTCTCAGACTAGAAGGTGGTCATCTGAATGTAGATGTATGAGCTCCACACAGTCATTTAAACTGAAAAGGAGCAAGGCAGGAGGAGCTGCTCAAGCTCGAAAAGGCAGTGCTGCATTAAATATGGAATACAGCGGAACAAAAGTTCCCAACCTTACCCAATGGGACCCCGAGACAGTCCATATTTTCGTTCTAGTTTAGCTCCCGCATCAACTGAGCCAGGTAAACTGCATTCAACAGCTTTGATCACCTGGCTGAGTTGTGTGCAGAGAGATGGAACAGAACAAAATATGAACTGGGAGGTGATGCGCAATCCTTGAAATGGAATTTTTGTTTTTTGCCATGTGTAGTTTTGGTGATTCAAGAGCAAGGAAATGATGCTCGGAAGCAACAAATCTTTTTAGATGGCAGCACAATGAGCTATTCAAATGTGCCCTCAGGGAAGCCATTAAGTATGTATGTATTTTACTTTATGCAAGCATGTACAGTATATTGGTTCTGACGGTCAGGCTTTTTTGTTTAGCTTCTAACAGACGTGTGGGTTGCTCCCACTAAAATACAACCCAGCAGCCACTAAGACATAATCTCACTTTGCTGTTGAGGAGTGTCTCTCTGTCTGTGTCGGTGGAACATGGCCATTATTTTCTTCCAATCTGATTAGTATGCAGCCAGTCGTCCCGTCCTCCATTCTCCTCCTGCTTGACTGGTTAATTACCAGCATTCACTACAGCTTTGCCACTGCATTCATCTCTCTTGTCACTGTAACTTCAGTGCATATGTCTACCAATGAGTGGCATCATAATTAGCATCCACATCTTAAAACCAGAAGATTTGGTTAACGTCACTGCCATTAGAAACCAATCTTTGGGCAACCTGTCCAAGTGACTATTAGAATGCCAGGCACTAGAAGGGGGTGGACGGATTGGATTACTTTCTCCTACTGTTAACGTGCCGTTGAACATACCGGTAAGCATTAGAGGCAAGGGGGAAACATTGTGGTTGGACATCAGATATTACGTATTGATTACCAACTGAAAATTCAACCAAGAACCTGCCATGGGCCCCACATTACTGTGATCAATAAATCTGACTAAGGTTGGTACTGTGACAGCTTACCTCCGAGCGTGGCGGATACAAGGAAATGAGTGCCGTATTTTTTGATCAGGTTTTCATGGATCTGCTGGAGACTCGGCCTCCTTCCCAGCAGCCTGAGGTTGCGTAAGAACTCCGGAGCCAAGGGCAGCGGGGCCTTGAAGAAGTCTCTCTTCTCCGTGGCCAAGCTGTTCACTTTCCAGTGGCTGAATTCCCTACATGAGAAAAAGAAAGGACCAAAAAAAAAGCACTACAGTCAGCTTAAAGTCAGACCTGCTCTGAGAGTTGGGGTTCAATTTTGATTCTGATATTTGGGATGAGGAGGCTGCCGGGGGTTGGTGGAGCATATTTTTACGTGCGAGAG